>CM040429.1:143809154-144106978 GCA_022702705.1 Papilionanthe hookeriana x Papilionanthe teres | reverse complement strand
CCCTGCTTTATATGGGTAATACAAGATATTCTAGGTATTTTATATCTATGAGTCTGTCGCTCGGCTGCTCGGCTGCTCTCTGGCTCGTTCGGTTGAGCTTGTATGGCTTTGATTAGGTAGGGCCAATTTGATCGATTGGGTTTAGTCGATGTTGCTAACTAACTGAGCTCAATTAGCTTCAGGTTGACAATACCGGTTTCTTCAGCTAATTTAGTCTAGTTTTCGACCCTTAATGATAGATGGGGGAACCTCTAGACACCCTCAATATGATTGGAGATGTTGGGGCAAGACCCCTCCACAAGTTGTCCTCTTCTTACTAGTTGGCTTGGAGGTTTCTTTGTCTCATTTCTGATCAAATGGATAAGATTAAAGTTATTCAGTCATCTTTTGAAACTCGATTAGGTTTGGCCTTGCTTTCTTTGGCTCAGTGGTTGCACTCGATTGGACAAGTGAGTCTCGTGATCTTCTGTCAGTGAGCCCTTCATTGTACTTTTCTTCTCTGGATTGTTAGATCTTCTTAGTATCAGCACCGACACATTTTTCTTGTACAGTCTTAATTGAAATTGAATCCTAAATAAAGGAAAAATAAAAATAAAATGATCCCAAATGATTGGAAAAATATCAAAGGTAGCAATTTGTCAAATGAAATAAAGCATAAAATGATAAAGCACTATTACATGTAAAAGAAGGCTAAGTTTCTAAAAGAGAGGTGCACATGTTGCTACATGGCAGGAGGAATACGTTTTAATAAAAAATACAAGAATTTTATTTATATTATAAAAAAGCAGCACAAATGACAAACTGGAAGCAACCAGTATAATTAACTAAGGGCCCCGTTGGGATTATTTTGTTTTATTTTTTATTTTTTTTATTTATGTTTTATTTCGAAATTAAACATATTTATCTATTTGATTAAAGTGATTATTTTTAAGAAGACTAGAAGAAGTTAAAAATATTTTTTGAGTATTTTAGAAAACATATTGATATCTTTTTAGAAATTAAAATAAAAAAATATATATATAAAAACATATAAAAACACACCAAAGAAAATATTATAAGAAAATATATAAATAAATAAATAAAATTGATTCCAAACAAAAAAGAGTAAGTAGTTGATAATCTTTTTCCTATGCCTTAAAGTTCCGTACATCATAAGTGCACACTAATTATCATCCACAAATATAATTGCCTTTAAAAATCTTGCATAAAAACTTACTGTAGCTTACTGGATTGCAGTACTTATGTGGTACGAATATTTGGGGTTTAATAATTTAAATCTTAGTGGATAATGATATAAATTTTTTTCATGTCATGATAAACATTTAGTGGCTGAAAAAAGAAAAATTAAAGTAAATGGGTATGTATGGTTGAAAGCCTTTGGTCCAGTTTCAAGGCACATAATCAACCAAACTTGTGATCCATATGTCATAATACCATTTTTTGTATCATTATAATGTATGAACTGACTCTCTTATAAATAAGGGAGGTCATTACATGAAAGAGAAAGTCCCTGTTTGGTAGGGATTATTCGTCCGCGGTGCGGCAGCGTGCCGCGAAGTTTCACGAAAGCAGGCCAAAAGGAACTCGACTTCGCGGCAGCATGCCGCGAAGTTTCGTGAAAGCAGGCCGCGGGATAAACCTCGCGGCCCCAACTTTTAGGGTGCTTCTTACGCTGAAAATTCCTTCGCTTGCCCTCGTTCCTCTGCACTCCCGAACTCTTGCGCTTCCTCCTTTCTGCCCTAAAAATCCTCTCCCGCGAGCCCCCCGTGCGACCCAGTCGGAGATTTCAAAGGTAAGACCCCTCTTTTTCCTCCTTTACGCTGGTTAATCGTGCGAGAGATTTCTCCTGTCTCCTCCCTTGCCCCAATCCCTCTTCTTCGTCCCGTGGATAAAGCTCTCTTCTCCACTGTACATTTGCCACTGTAATCGGATCTGTTAGGGCCCAAAATAGATATGATTCTTTTGATGGTAGATTAGTTTTTTTGCAAAGTTTCATCTCACGTGATGGTGGCTTTAAGATCTGTTTTGGAAGCTTTACATACATGCTAGTCAGGGATTTTTTTTCGAAGCTTCACATTCATGGAAGATTGTTTCTTTTTTGAAGCTTCACATAGATTCCAGTCAGGGATTTTTTTTTTCGTTAGTTATGTTCATTGTCTCTCCCCTGCCCTAATATCTCTTCTGTAATTTTTGTTTTCTCTTGCTTAAGAAAGATGGCTTGATGGCTTGATGCAGGAATTCTTGATATGAATTCTTGATACAGGAATTCTTGATGGCTTAAGAAACATGGCTTGATGGCTTGCACTAGTTTTGTTCATGCCAGTTTTTTTTTCTCTTGCTTAAAAAAAATGCAAAATACGGAATGCTTGATATGAATAGAATGAAGATAAATAAGAATCAAATATTATAAATAGTTGAGGTTGATGGCCTGATGCAATTGCCAATTTTAATATGTAGATGTCATTTTTGGTACCATAGTTTGAGAAGTTGTTTCTTGCAACCTATGCTGAATGTAGAAGGTAGGAGTGCAACCTATGCTGTTGTCATTTTCATATAAGTTCTAAGTGGCTATGTTATAACTGTTTTTCCTGTTCTATGGGGTACAATTGATTGTGTTGAAAATACTTTCATTTCAATAAAAAAGAAAGATGTCATTACAAGCAACACATATTTGCTGCATGTTCTTATTTCGAAGAGCATGAGAAGGGCTTAAAAATATACAGAAAGATGGAGAAGGCATATGATTTTTAGCAATTGTTCTTGCCGGTCGCTTCCTATGGATGCTGCTCTTTGATTATAAAGCTATGATTGCCTGTCAGTTCATTCTTTTAACACCATTTCTTGTTGGTTTATCGGATCATTACATAATTTTTGATATACAGGCTGCTTCCTAATCTTTTCTGGAAACAAGTTTTTTTGTATTTTGTATACTTAAAGGTAACCTTGAGGTCGGCCCACTGAAAGAAACTCATTTCTGTGGAATACATGTTATATGAAAGTTGGTATATGGAGTTCTTGTTGCATTGGAAATGGTATCTCCATATATTCTGTAACATCTGGTATAATTGGTGTGTAACTTTAGGTAAATTGGAGTTGAGTGTTTATGGTACTTTGAAATACTATGTACATGTTCTCTATTTCAGCAATAAAGAAATATCATTTCTTTCCCGTGGATGCAGGTCAGTTTGACCGAACCACGTAAATTGTTCTCTTTTATGTGTTTACCTGTACTATTTGGTTAATTACAATTTATATCTGTCAATGCTAGTATGAGTAAAGATATAACTAATATTTGTCCTATTCATAGTATGGCTAATAAGAACAAAAAAGTTGCTACTCCTGCACTTTAGGAGAAGGACATAAAAATAATATTCTGCGATGTGTGCATAGTGGAAGTCGAAAAGGGAATAGAGCCAAATTCTTTTTTTAGCAAAGAATGTCGACAAAACATTGTTACAAATTTTAGGGAGGTCACAGACAGAGATTATGACAGGCTACAGCTAAAAAATAAATGGGACCAACTCAAGAAAGAGTGAAAACTTTGGAAGGATTTAAAACAAAGATCGACTAGCTTGGGCTGGGATCCATTGAAGCGAACAATTGCTGCTTCAGAAGCATGGTGGACTGAAAGGCTTGTGGTAAGATATTATTAAATTAATATTTGTAATGTTAATCATTTTTATTTAGGGGGCCTTCTAATAAAATTTCATTATATTTTATAGATTTTTCCTTCGGCAAAAAAGTTCAAATCAGCTGGGATAGTACTAGAATTGGAGGACAAGCTCGACAGGATGTTTAGTGGGGTGGTAGCTACAGGGAAATATGCAGCTGCCCCTAGCCAGACAATTTTTGAAACTACCCCTGAACATGTGGCCGTTGAACTATCAAACGATTCAGCAGAGATCCGCATCTACGAGCAAACTGAAATCTAGTCAACAAACCGTACAAAGCGCCCCCGGAACGGACAAAAGAGAAAGAGTGCTGCTGCATCTATGAGAGACCAGCTATCATACCTAGTGGACTCATCTAATGATGCCCCGCACAGAGTTCAGAAAAGCGACGTACATGAGGTCGTTAGGCTTCTTGAGGACGATCCAGACTTTACTGGGGATCGTGACCTTTTCTACTTTGTTGTCGACCTCTTCCGTGATTCCTTGCATCGAGACTTCTTTACTACATTGAGTAAAGATCAACGAGTAGAATACATTCGATATTATTATAACCGTCGCACCATTTGATTTTATGTCGCACTGCTTAAATTTATTGCATCTACTAGATTGAACTATCAGTCATGTATTTGTTTGGACAATTTTTATTAGATTAAACTGATGTTTAAGCTTTATATTTTCCAAGTATAGTTCATTCATATTCTCTAAACACTCACCTGCCCACATCAAGCACTGGATTTTGGATCAGACTGGGTTTTCCTGTACTACCACTCCTTTCAAATATCTGGGGGTCCATCTTACATTGGGAAGGACCAAGCAAATCCAATTTGATGATATCTTAGATAAGATCAACCTCCAATTAAACTGGTGGACCAACTCTTTCTTATCCAATGGAGGTAGAATCGCTTTACTTAAGAGCATACTCACCACTTTCCCCTCTTATCTATTACAAGTGACAACCCTGAAAAAGAGCACACAATTGCAACTTGAGAGAGCATTCAATAGATTCCTTTGGTCCGGACGAGACAACGGTTACCGAACTTCCTGGCAAAAGGTAACTAAACCTACCTTGGCTGGTGGACTGGGATTCAAAGGACTTCAGCACCCGCAACAGATTAATCATTATAAACTTTGGATCCATTTCAGAGCCCACACCTCATTGTAGACAAAATTCCTGAAAGTGAAATACTGTAGACATATTCATCCCTCACAAGTGGTTAGAAGAGTGGGGGATTCTAAAATCTGGGTTAAAATGATTAAAGCTAGAGAGGAGGCTGAAAACCACTTCATCTGGAATTTGGGAAATGGGGAGATAAAGTTCTGGCTAGACAACTGGTGCCCCAAAGACTGGCTTATTCCTAAAACTGATCAAGTTGATCACTCTTTAAAAGTGGCTGACCTTTGGGATGGCCAAAATTGGTCTCTCTCACACCTTAGAGCAATTCTGCAGGATCACTCAGCGCACCAAATCTCTACTGTCAATTTCACAAGAGGGAGACCTGACCAGATTAATATTGTAACTGATAAACACCAAAGTATTACCAAAACTATCTATAGTAAAACTGTTGATTGGCCTTCTGTACCTTGGAGGCAATCTATCTGGAGCAAATTCTTATCTCCTTCCATGTCATTCCTTTGCTGGAGAGCACTTCACAGCATCATCCCAACGGATGACATACTCAAATTAAAAGGCTGAGAGGACCGTCTAGGTGTGTACTTTGTCATCATCAGGAAGAAACTTTACCTCACCTCTTCTTCAAATGCAGCTTCTCACAGTCAGTTTGGAATGACCTCAATTCTCATCTAAAAAAGGGGTGCTTAAAACTTCACTGGGAGCAATTCCACACCTGCTGGCAAGAGTGGAATGGTAAGAAATTTAATACCATTCATTTCATTGTGCTTTGGTTCATCTGGATGGCAAGGAACCAGTCCAAATTTGAAGACACTCCTGCAACCGTTTCTACTGTGGTGAGGAACTGCAGATCTTACATCAGCAAAATCATTAAACACATGAGGTTCCCTAATATATTACAACTGAGCCTACCACCTACTTCCTTTTCTCCTCTTATCAAAATTGTTAGATGGCTGCCTCCCCATGACAACAAAATCAAGATTAACACTGATGGGAGCTACTCTAATGATACTGCTGGTGTGGGGGGAGTTTTCAGAAACCATCTGAGTCAATGTCTGCTATACTTTCAAGCCCCTGTGAAAGCACAAGATGCTTTTGAGGCTGAGCTTATTGCTGTGCTGTGGGCTTTACAATTAGCCAATAGAGTGAGCTTGACCAATTTATGGATTGAGGTGGACTCTAATGAGTTGGTCAACAGCCTTAATAATATTCCCCACCCTAATTGGCATCATAATTATTGGCTGCAACAAATTATTACAGTTAAAACCCCCCAGACCCATTTCTCTTTCAATTACAGAGAGGATAATAAACCAGCCAACTGGCTGGCCAGGAATGGTGCAGACTCCTCTATTATATTGTTCTCTAACACCCCCTACTGAGCTTCTTTTTCTGATCAATGGGGATAAATTAAGCTCTCCTCACTTCAGATTAGAACACCATTCATACATCTGAATTTACAGTATTTCCTTCTGTGGCAGTCCAATTCTTCTTCCTACACACTCCTGGTATGGATTTGGAACACATTCAACACAACTAGCTACTTCAACTTTGCTTTTGTGTCAAGACCCTCCCCTCCTACAACTTTAAATGTTGATGTAATCACTGTTTTCATTTTGTTTTCCTTTTTGCTTGTAACCCATTTAGTTCTTTGATTGTAATTCCCTATTTTAGTATTAACATGTAAGGGGCCCATGTAGCCGTTTCTCTTAAAAAAAAATGTGCTTCTTTTAGTCCATTGATATTTTCTAAAGACCTTCATTTGGTTTAATTGTAATAGGCAGTTTATATCGTCATGGACCCAGAGGAAGTTCGACACCGACGGCGAAATGCAGCAGTAAATATACTGGTACAATACTATAATATGTACGTCGATCGTGAACCCTGTTACACATCATCTCAGATTGGGGATAAATGGATGTTAGAAATGCTTTCAGGACACCCAACGAGATTTCGAAACATCTTTCGCATGTCCCAAGAAGTTTTCAATGATCTTTTAACAGATCTAACAACATCTCATGGACTCAATGGGTCTTCTCAGACAACATCCCGTGAAGTACTAGGCATAACACTTTACATACTATCACAAAACAAGTCTATGCGGGGAGCCATGGAACGCTTCCAACACTCGTCCGAAACAATAAGCAGATATTTCTCAGTTGGATTGAGTTCTCTTGTTAGTCTAGCACAAGCCATAATAAAACCAACCGATCCAACTTTTGCAAGGACACCAGTAGAGATTTGCAACGATGACCGATATATGCCATATTTCAAGGTACACTTGTATACTGCAAACACATATTAATTGACTGCATATTGAAATGATTTCTGTTGTATATAAAGGGTTGCATCGGCACAATCGATGGAACGCACGTTCATGCTGTAGTGCCGGATAACGAATAAGTTGCATTTATCGGCCGTTCTGGGAGGACAACTCAGAATATAATGGCGGTTTGTGATTTCAACATGTGTTTTACATTTGCATTGGCTGGATGGGAGGGCAGCGCACATGATAACATGATTTTTAAAATTGCAACGAGAAATCCAGAGTACAATTTTCCTCACCCACCGCATGGTAAGTTCCATTTGTAATATGAAAAGTAGATATTTTTTTCACGTACCTTGCTAATTTTATAAGTATTACAGGAAAGTATTATTTGGTCGATGCTGGATACCCAATGCAGAGGGGGTACCTTAAACCCTATCCTGACACAAGGTATCATATTCCAGATTTCGAGAGAGCCAGTAATCGTACAAGAAGTAGAAAATAGGTGTTTAATAAAAGACATTCATCCTTGAGAGGCGTAATTGAGAGGACATTCAGAGTTTGGAAGAAGAAATGGGTCATACTTCGAGATATGCACCTTATCCGTTTCCCAAACAGATGCAGATAGTGTTAGGAACTATGACCTTACACAACTATATTAGGCGGCATCCAACTCGAGCTGATGTTGATTTCGAGATTGTCAATCTCAATGACGAGGTATTTACAGTCGAAGGTTATGAAGACCTTGATGACCAATCTCTGTCACGGGAGGAGAACGACAGTGCCCCAATTTGCACGAAAGATGGGGAGGGTGCGAACGAAATGGCAGCCCTTCGAGAGGAGATTACTAGCTCATTAGTTGGAGAGTGGTTCTGATGAGGAGAATTAAGTTGATGATGTTTAGGTTATTTTTTGTTTTGAAATGGAGATTTACATTATGTTGAGCATATTTATTCACATTAACTGGTCTGTAAGAATAATGTATTTCTTTTATCTGGCTTGATGATTATTATTTTGTTTGAGTAGTTAGCAATCACTGTAATTAAGTTATATATTCGCTTGCATTTCAGGAGGAAATGAGTTCCACCATGTCGGCTACCTCTCGCCGAGTGCTATGTCACTGTGGCCTCCAGACATCACTTTTCACATCACGACAACCGCACAGCTTTCGCCGAAAGTTCTATTGCTGCCCTCGGAACTTTTCACAGCAATGTGGTTTCTTCCGATGGGCGGACAGTCTACCGGATTCTCAGGGGCCCGATGCTAGGGAGTGGACGACTTCACCAGAAGAAGGTGTGACACAGGAGCTATAGGAACTCAAAACTAAACTGAACATTATTATCGTGTTAGTTGTTGCTGTAATAGTCCTATAGTTCTTTTTCACTGTATTGTTACTAGCATTTGCTTGAGAGGACTCAATGTACATCTGAAAGACTTTATGACTTTTTGGGATATGCAATCGTTATCTTCATGTTTTTTGTTTCAAATCTTGTGTAATTAGATGATTTAAAACTAAAAAATTTAATACTTTTAAAATACAAAGATATATAAAAATATGTACATAATATATAGATATGAAATATTCAATTAATAGCTTTAAATATATCAAGCTTTAAACATACATTTTTATGCAATTGTTAATAACTTTAAATATATTAATAGCTTTAAATATATGATTTCAATTATGAAAAAATTTTACATACATGCTGCACAATCTATATGTTTTTATGTATCTATCACTGAAATTTTAATAATTTTATTAATACCGTTTTACTTATGCATAAAAATGTATGTTTAAGTTTTAAAAAGTTATTGATAATGGTAATTTTTATGTGATAAGATTTGAGTGTTAAAAAAATAAAAAAGAAAAATTTTGGCGTTAAACTTAAAAAAAAAATTATATTTATTATTTTTAATCTGTAAAACATAAAATTTTTAAAAAACATCGTATTTCGCAAACCCCGTATATCATATAAATAAATCGAAAATTTCAAATGCTTTTAATAAACGAAAGCGAATCGTCATTTTTATAGAAAAAGTCGCTCGCATTCTGTTTTCCCACAGCTGCAACCAAACAGACAACCAGATTCCCCGCAATCGCTTTCGCTAACTGCTTCGCTAGTAATAGCATTACAATGCAAATGTTCGAAAAGCTGTAGACTCGAACCAAACAGACCCTCAATCTGCAAACATAGAGAATGCTTCTTGTTAGAGATTTTTATCTCCGTTCTTAGAGCTCTAACTTATCTATTCTAACTCTTTACTCGAGTGTGTGACTTCACAGATAAATCATGATCCAATATTTTAAAATCTGTGATGGCACGGATGATAGCTTTAAAAGGATGGGGAGTTACACAAGAAAGGGAAATAAGTAACATGAAAATCTCTAATAACCCGTTAATAAATGGAAAAACTCTCTTTTTTATTTTATTGTATTTTCTTTAATTGTGTTGTATTATTAGTTAATTTCACTTAACTAAATCAATGCGTACATAATTATATAAATATATAATAATTATTGTTTATAATATTATGAACCGTATTGACAAACATCATTCATAAAACTCATCTCATGTATAACTAGGAAAATTTATTCCTTATAGCCAAGTTTGCCCAGAGTAAAAGAAAATTCACTAAACCTTTAGATCTATTCAGCCTAAAAAGCCAAACACTAGGGACAACATATAAAGAAACTATTTCCTAATATAAGATATCTAAAAAAAGAATGAAAATAATTAACTTGGTAATTGATGATATCAAGAGCTCGAACTAGGTAATTGAAAACTTATGGCGACTACTTGTAAGAGAACTATGACCGTTAGGTAAAATACAATCTAACTTAAAGAGACAATCTGATTTTCTTTTGTAACTTAGTTATATCTCAAAGAAATAGCCAATCTAGTCTTACAAATGAGATGTAATTCCTTATAAAAAAAATGGAGTTCATTGAAAACATCGTTGGCCTGTAAGACAAGTCTACCATCAATTCAACAAAACAAATAATTTGATTAAGAATAGGTAAAAATAAAGTGAGAGATATTTTTGTTGAGTTAGTTTATAAAGTTCTTAATAGGTTGCTATTGAGTCTTTACCGTTGCTCATACACATCCATAGATAGCCTACAGTTTGAGACGTTGGGATGACAGAAAGTTGAGGTAAGCCAAATACTATTCAATTATTTACTAGTTTTTTATGTTTCTTCATTTCTCCACCTAATTTCTGAATTTTCTGACATTCTCCAATTGACATTTATGTCAATCCCGACAATCGCAAGTATTAAAGTTTTTAATGACACAGCAACAAAATCTTTTACCTGTACAGTGGAACATCCTTAACACTGCTCACTGCTAGCCAAATACTACTCAATTTATTCCCCTTCAATCAAATAAGTTGAATAGAACATATTTTAAAATAAATCAGTTATAATTATTATATCAATTTATAGTTTATTTCCTTAATGATTCCAATCCAATTAGACACAGCTTAAAACTACTCACCGGTGGTTATCAACACACAAAAAATTCACCTGACAGAATCATCACTAAAAAGAATAATATTTCATTTTTGTTATTTTTTTTACTTTAATCCAAACCTAAACTTCTACATTAAAACGATCACAGGGTCACACAACAATAGATTTCCGTCAGTTAGTATTCATCATGGGAAAATGTAGCTAGGAATTTTGCTATTCTATTAGTTCACATCAAATTGTATGTAGCTGCTGTAACAGCTTCCAAGAATATATTCCTGTGCTTAAAAAAGATTCCTAGATTAAATTTGAATGGAAAGAAATGACGTTACAATGGGCAGTTGTTATTCAACTAAAAAGATTGTGCTGGTTGGTGAAATATTTTGGTTCAATTCTGGCTTTTTTAATGAAGCCGTTACAGAGATTAGCTGACAAATACTGATGCAGAATATGTAATAGAAGAGCAGGTTGCAAACAGCCTAGAGTATTTTGATGTTTAAACAGCAGAGCAGACGACTATCTGGTAGCAATGTAATGCAGTTAAAGCATTCCTAACAGCTGATTAAAACAAATAGGATTCTTTTTAAGAGTAGGAATTTTATTAAAAGACCTTGGCCATTGAACTGGTTGCCAACCTTCTTTGACCTCTATACTTTCTTCAATTTGAATTTTATTTGTGGAAACTTCAGAAGCTATATTACATTATTGGTCAGATAAAACTATGTTTCTGAAGCTCTCTATCTTCAACTTCAATTTCTTGCTCTACTTCAACCAAATCTGCTGGCACAGAAATTGTACAAGTGGCATACAAAACTGGTGAATTCAAGCTCTTGGAGTACCACAGAATATTTGTTATGCTAAGATAAGTAACTGAGATGTTTATTATGCCAGAGCAAATTAGGGAGGAGATGTTTGCTTAGGGGCAAGATAAGTGTTGGATGTGAGGAAAAGAAATTAATGCGGAGATGATGATTTAAGTTAAAGGCGACAAAAGATAAAGTTCAGAGTGAAAAGAATGGCTTAGTGGTGATTAGATAATTTTATCTAAGAAGTCAATATTAATTCTGTAAGAAAATATAGAAAAGAATTGCATGCTTCTTCTGAAGGCCATAATAGAAAAAAATTAGGAGGAAGTTTTTAGGTGGACAAAACAACAACAAAAAAAAAAGAAAAAAAAAAGAAAAAAAAAAGAAGAAATGAAAATATTATGCTTACTTTTATTAATGTTATGTATGAAGTGACCAAGAAAATCAAAATTTGTTATAAGTGTTGAAGCAATGAGCATAGCAACGTGATTGTATCTAACCTTGATTTGATTGATTATAGTTGTATACAAAAAATACGTTGACACGAATCGTAAAGCAAATGGATGGCTAAAAAGAAAAGAAAAGGAGGTGACTGATCGTGTATCCGGTCAATCGTAGCTACTAACGACCGACAAATTAGATGTTGATGAACAAAATATGGAACAGATTATCGTAAGAGCGTACCGAAGGATTTTGTCCCTCAAAATGACGATTGGTAAAGTAAACAAAAGACAAACGATCTGAATCTTCTCACCGTCAGTATTACATTCAAACATTCTTAGTAATTACTAAGACCCCTTAAAAGGCTAATAATGAGGAGAAAATCTGTAATTTTGTACGATCATAATTCATTCCTATAAATAAGGAATCAATATCATGACTAAAAATTACGGATTCTTTAATGTTCTCTGCTATACTCTCTTTCGAGTGTGACATTCTATATCTTGGGTGTGTTTCCCGTACACTTTTGGATTCAACAATAGTAATTTTTATATATACCATCTAATATTTTGTTAAAGGAGCTTTTGGGGCATTTTTTTTTTGTTCTTTTAATATTTTTCTTATTTTTAATTTTTTATTAGTTTTAAGTAGAAAATTGCTAATGTATCATCTCACTTATTCTGAAAATCTTTTCTAACTTTATTAAGCATTTTAACTTTACATCACGTTGACGACAATCTTATTAAACCTTTAATATTCATTTGTAGTAAAAAACAGCACAATATACACCACAATAGACAACCTACAACTCACAAAATTGTGTGACACGAACAAACTGTACTGATCTTCCGCTCTTGCCTGAGCATGACTCATCCGTTTAATATGCATTTGAAGTTGTTGGTATCGAAAGAAGAAAAAAAAAAACTTGTGACCAAATATTGGTGCTAGCCGGTGATGTATTTTTGTTTAATTTAGACACTCTAAACGATGCAGTTAGAGACTTGTGCTGATAAACATAAGGACATAATGACGCTGTATTTCCAATCCGAGAGTAGATCTACAAACAACATAATATAGTTGCTGTTTACAAAGTTGAGAAAATGACTAACAATGACGCTGTATTTCCAATCCGAGAGTAGATCTACAAACAACATAATATAGTTGCTGTTTACAAAGTTGAGAAAATGACTAACTGATAGCAATGATATGTTGTTATTAGAGCATTATTGCTAACAACTCATTAAAACAAGTAAAATGGTGGACAAGAACATTAAAAGAGCAACACATTTAGTTGAACACATGCATTTGAGCAGGTTGCCAATCTTCTGAAGCTGTAATAACTTCTTCTAGAAATGGTTGTTCATCTTCAGGCTCAAAATATAGAAAAGTAGGATGTTTCTCAGGCTCTCCATCTCTGATTTTCTTCACTGTTCGACTACAACTTTATTTGCCAAAATAGTAGTCATACAAGATCCATACACAGATGGGGTATTCAAGTTTATGGAGGACAAACTCTTCACCAAAATTGTAATTAAGTTCAATTTCATTTTTGTGTAATAAAAAAGAGCGTCGACATATGATATGAGGAAAGCAGAGGCAAAGCTTTTAAGCAAGCTCTTTAGATAATTTCAGTTCTACAACATAAATCATTTTAGAAGTATGATATTATATATATATATATATATATATATATATATATATAAAGGAGCTACATAGCTCCTAACATTTCATACAAATAAGGAGTACAAAAAGAGGGAAAAGGGCCCTACAAAACAGGAGGCCCAATTTCAAATACAAAACTCCACTCCACTACACTACCACTAAACCCAAAAGAAAAAGCAGCCAATATATATAAATATGTGTATGTAATTTTATCATATGTACATATATAATTGGCCAAAATTCCACTAGAACAGAATACAAAGGAAGAGTATCCACAGGACCAAGGTAGCACAACTCAAATTCGGGCAAATGACTCCACTATAAGGTGAGGGAGTCTCAGGTTATCTCCAACAGATAGTACTTTGAGTTCAGGTGGGGGGGCAAGAGATACCAACACCTGTTGAGATTTAGCGCCAGTACATGCCAGCCAATGAGCAGCTTTGTTCCCCTCCCTTAGTATGGAAGAGATGGTTGACTGAGGGGATTTTAGATAGTTAATCTACTTTTTCCAGTAGTTATGAAGCCAGGTTGATGAAATAGCCAGAATCAGGCTATTAAGGAGTACAGTAGAATCAACTTCTAACCAAATATTTGACCAGTTGGCAATCTTGGCTAGTTGCAAAGCACACAACACTGCAATTAATTCAGCTTCAAGGGCATCATGTGCAAGCACAGGGGCATAGAAAAAAGTAGGCAATTGCCATGGTGGTTTCTAAAAATTCCCCCAACTCCAGATCTTTCATTTGAGAAGCTTCCATCGTTGTTAATCTTAATAGTTGGCCTTATAGGGGATCCCATCTAACCAATTTTACATTAGTGTCGACTGAAGTTGGGAGACCAATGTGAAGAGTATTGGAAAAACTTTTATGTTTGATGATTTTGTACGGGTAGGCTTTACGATTACCAACCACTTTGGCCACGATAGCGCGTGGTCCTCTCAAATTTAGCATTATTTCTGGCCATCCATAAGAACCAAATGACAATGAGGTGAAGAGTTTGGATTTTCTGGTTCTGCCAGTTCTTCCAGCCATTATGAAAATCTTGCCAGTGACAATTTAAATTCTCCCAACTGAGAGTTAATTACAACCATACTGTTTTAGAGAAAGAACAGTTGAAAAAGAGGTGTGGGATAGATTCTTCCTGAGTATTACACAACACACATTTAGAAGCGCCCCTAAGACCTTTCAGTTTAAGGATGTCATCTTTAGGTATTAGGCCATGGAAAGTTCTCCAGCACATGAAAGACATAGATGGGGACAAGAACTTGCTCCAGATGGTAATTCCCCAGGGTACTGGGGTCCAGTTGTATAAATTTCTGTAGATGGCTTTAGTGGTGCTCTGGGTATGGTGGGTGAGCCAGTTAATTTTGTCTGGAGTACCTCTGTTGAATTTAATTGTAGAAATCTGATAGGCAGAGTGATCCTGGAGTATGGCTTTAAGATGTGGGAGTGACCAGTTATGCCCATCCCAATAATCAGCAACCTTAGATGAATGGTCAGCAGGAGTCCCCCTAGCAATTAACCAATCTTTGGGGCACCAATTATCCAACTAGAAGTTAACTTCACCCTTCCCCAAATCCCACATAAACAAGTCCTCAGCAGTTTGTCTTATTTTGAGCAATTTAACCCAATGTCTAGAATCTCCAAGTTTCCTGACCACCTAAGAAGGGTGCAAGGATCTGCAGTACTTACCCTTCATAAATTTGGCCCACAGTGAGGTTTGCGCTCTAAAATGGATCCACAGTTTGCAAAGATCGACTCGCTCGGATATGAGGGATTCCTTTAAATCCAAGTCCACCGACCCAAGGCTGGTTTGGTAACTTTTTGCCATGAAGTCCAATGCATTTGTTGTCTCTGACTCGAACAAAGGAATCTATTGAAAGCCCTTTCCATCTGCAATTGGGTGCTTTTCTTCATTGTGATCATTTGTAGAAGGTAAGAAGGGAAGGTGGTAAGTATGCTCTTAAGGAGTGTGATTCTACCTCCATTAGATAAAAAGGAATTAATCCAACAGCTCAGTTGGGAGTTAATCTTGGTAAGGATTTCATCAAATTATATTTGTTTAGCTCTTCCCATAATGAGATAGGCCCCAAGGTATTTAATTGGAGGAGTACTACAGATGAAGCCAGTATAATCCAAGATCCAATGCTTGATATCGATAGGTGTCAGCTTAGAGAAAACCAGCTGACATTTCTCAGGATTAAAAATCATTCCCGATTGGTTTTGGAAGGAGTTCGAGCAAGTGTTTCAGCTTTTTCACAGCAGATTTATGGGCACTAGAGAAGATCAAGATGTCATCTCGCATAAATAAGGTGAGTGATAAGCAATATTAGATTCGTGATGGTACTCGGCAAAGCTTTTGTTCGAATGGCATTATCAAGCATCCCGGAGAAGTAATCCACTCGCTAAGATAAAGATGGTTGGAGACAATGGGTTTCCCTATTTTAGTCCTCTAGTTGCTTTGAAATTACCTCTGGCTTGTCCATTGATCAGAATAGAGTGCTCATTAGTGTTCAGCCACCTATTGATATGGTTGAAGAACTGAGGATTGAAACCTCTAG
This sequence comes from Papilionanthe hookeriana x Papilionanthe teres, assembly GCA_022702705.1. NCBI lineage: Eukaryota > Viridiplantae > Streptophyta > Magnoliopsida > Asparagales > Orchidaceae > Papilionanthe > Papilionanthe hookeriana x Papilionanthe teres. The sequence continues at coordinate 144,090,977 of CM040429.1, read as the reverse complement.
CAGTCAAAACTTCAGTGATGACCCCCAACTTATAGTATCATAGGCTTTTTGAATGTCGAACTTGTAAATAAGATTTCCCCCCTATGAACTTTATCCAAATCCAACAAAAGTTCCTGAGCAAGAAGTACATTGTCAGTAATAGACCTTCCTTTAACAAAGGCTGATTGATTCAAGCAAATCAGTCTATCAAGATGTGGTTGAAGTCTCCCCACAATGATTTTATCGATAGTCTTACTCGATCACGAAGTGAGGCAAATGGGTCCGAAGTGATCCCATCTTTGTAAAATTGAATTTTTAGGCACCAAGACAAAATTGGAAGCACGTAAATAGCTAGGAAGAGGTTGTCCTTGAAAATAACTTTGAATTGCAGCAACAACATCCCCACCAACCAGCTTCCATGCTTTCTTATAGAAGTCTGCAGTATAGCCATCAGGCCCTGCAGTTTTGGAACTATCTACTGAGTTTAAAGCATTCCAGATTTCCTGTTCTGATGGGATTTCAGTAAGCTCTAATTCACTGGTATACTGGATATTATCTTGAAAAAGGAATCCATCAATTGGCATTCTGTTCATTGGAGGATGGTTAAGTAGCCTTTCAAAGTGTTTAACAGCATCTAGTCCAATCTCATTGTCATCCAGAAGTTTGCTGCCCTCATCAGAATAGATGGAGTGGATGTTATTGCATTTTCTTTTGTATTTAATACATGCATGGTAAAATTGAGTGTTCCTATCACCATTGATAAAGTGGTTCAATACAGCTCTGTTTTAAGTACTGTTCCAACTTATCAGTAGCAATTAGCAGATTTGTTTGTGTTGCACAAAACTGATCCTCAGTGACAATTCCAGTTTGAACATTAGTCTCCATCCTGTTAGTCTCCTTTTCACCTCCCCGGACGATGCACAGATAGGTCACCAATAGAAATCCAACTCCATTTTCTAAGAGCTTTGCTAAGTTTATTCTGCAACATGCTTAACTTAGTTAGGGGTCCGGGTGATCGCATTGCACCAATTATCCCGGACAATCTTGTGAAACTCAAGCATAGGTGGACCGTACATTAAGATATCCGAAAGGAGGAGGAGTATTAGTACGACTGGGAGTGGTAATGGAAATTAGGAGGGGCTCGTGGTCCGAGCCGACAACACCGAGATGGGTCACATAAGTGAGAAGCCAATTAGAGAGCCAGTTATTGTTAACCAAAATTCTGTCTAGCCTCTCCCAAATTTTACCTCTCTTCCAGGTATAGGCAGGCCCTCTAAATCCAATATCAAAAAGGTGTGCTGCTAGGATATTATCATTAAAAGTAGTCATATCAGAGAGCTTAGGAGTCCTTCCTCCAAGTTTTTCACCTGTAGAGTCAATACTGTTAAAATCACCTCCAACAAGCCAGGGTGAGTTCAGTTAAGCACTAATGCCATGGAGATGAGTCCACAAGAGCTATTTATCTTCCTTACTGCAGCCAGCATATACAAAAGTTACTACACCATTTCTGCCATTGATTTGAAAGGATGAGTGTATGAATTGCTTATTGTCAATAACAACTGTCCAAGAGACCTCTCTTCTACAAAAAATCCAAATTTTATTATTACAGTTAGCATAATGGGTGAAGCCATGTAATTTGCTGATGATCTTCTGTGGGTATTTGTGAACCAAGGGTTCCAGAATAGTAACACACCAAAGCTTATGTTTCTTATTGAGATGTAAAAGTCTTTTTAAAGATAAGGGGTTGGAAATACCGCTATTTTTCCAACATAAAAAGTTAATCATTTATTTGGAGGGGGATGGAGTGAAGGCTGAGATCTTGATCTAGATCTTCCCCTTGTGACATAAGTGCCAGCTAACTCCCCCTCAGATAAAGGGTCCCTAACTTTTGCACTTCAGTAAGAGTATTTTTTTTCTTTTTCCTAGAGGTTTGGGTGTGCCATTTTCCTTCCAAATCATTTTGCATTTCACAAACTTCAATGGCAGTTGAGGCTTGTGTATCTAATAACTGATCAGTGGATTGGATGGGGGTTACAATTCTAACCTCCTTAGTCTCCCTTCTGCACCAAGGTTGAGGAACAGCATTATCATCAGCAGTAGATTTGACAGCAGTTGGTGACAGAGAACCCCCATCAGTATTGTATGGGGAATCAATTTCAGCAAAGCTCTCCCAACATCAACTGGGGAGGTAATCTTTCTTGGAGTAACATAATGCACATCAGCTCTATTTTCCAGAAAATGTTTGGGGACTAAGGCCTGCTGCACCGTGGCTGAAGCAGTGACATCAACAGCCTGTAAATGTTGATTCTCTTTGCTTGTGGTTCTTCTAGGGGGAGGGTGAATTCTGTAGCATCTCTCAATGGTATGACCAAACATTTTACAGTGAGAGCAGTAGTAGGGTTTTTGTTGCATTATGACCTCTAGCCACTGTCCATCCCTTGTTGAGCCAATCCAAATTTTCTTAACCTCAGGGAGAGAGATGTCCCTCTCAATTTGAATCCTGGCCATTTCAGGTTTAGCTTTATTTATGGTAGCAGCATCTAGCTTTAGGGGAGTGCCAATAGATCTCCCTATTTGGAAGAGAACATTTTGGTTAAAGTATCTGTAGGGGAGATTGGGAAATTTGAACCAAATTGGCATTATGAGGGGGGGGGGGGGTCTTTACTGTGGTCAAATTCAGCTGTCCATTTTAAAATTTTCATCTCTACCCCAGCAATATTGACAAGTTGTTTAGCAAACAGCATAGCATAATCTTCTTCAGTAGTAAAATTGATGAATAGGTGCCTTCCATCTAGCAGCCCAATCTTCCAGCCCAATCTTCCAATTACCTTTAAAATTCAGAGATTCAAAAAATTTTCTCACAAGTTCCATCTTTGGGTGACCCAACATAAATTTACCAATTAAGGTTAGTTTGACTTCAGCATCTAGTTCTTCCAACTCCCGTTCGAGTGAAAATAACAATTGGATGGCCTTCTTTTTCCTCAATAGGTCTTATGAAAGGGCGTAATCCTACCACTCACTGCATCATGCGATCTTTATGGGAAGATAAGTTTAGAAAGATCAGAGATTAAGGGGGCAAAGCCAACCACTCCAGCATAAGTGGCCTTAGCCCACTCTATGTTGGTAACTAAATCAATGGGATTTGCCAACCAATAATAGAACTGAAATAACAGTAAGTAAAAACCAGAAAGAGCTATAGGAGAAAACTAAAAACCATAAAAGGCCACCCAAAACCTCGAGCCCAAAAACTACCACACCAAAAAGAGGCCAATGGAACAGTGATTATTTGAAAACCAGGGAGCCCGAGAACAACAAAAAACACCAGGAAGAAAAACAAACAACCAGTAAAACTCCAAGAGCACCTCAGAACTAGAACAAAACCAGCCTGTCCTTACCTGAGCGGCCACCCACCAAGCTGCCGCCGGCAGACTCATGCTAGAAACCCTAGCAGAGCAAGCTTAGCCTCTAACACCATCTTTATGTGTGTGTATATATATATATATATATATATATATATATATATATATATATATATATATATATATATATATATATATATCATTGATGCCCAAAACTTTTGTGAAGCAATCTATCAACGTGTCAATCATGTAATATACATAATTAAAATCCGAGTATCGATCCCACGATGAAACTTGTCAAATTCTATAACAGGCTAAGTTCTTATTTACTATACTGCTAAGTTCAGTTCGAAGGTATTGATTTGCAAAAAGTAAAAGAGGTTCTAAAGTTATAATGAAAAATCCGGAGATAGCACAAAAATTCTTGAGTTTTTCATAGGTGATGAGGCTCATGCTTCTGTGACACAATCCTAGTGATTCATCGATAACTTTTATGATTTTCTCATTTAAATATTGGCAACTAGGAGAATTCCACTTTAGCCTCTGTCTAGGCCATGAAGTGTTGGAAACCTTATTACAGTTAAGTTGACTTAACTATATAATGTTTCCCCAAAATTCTCTAGTTCCTTATCTATGTTGAAATCTTCTAATGACAGTATATGTATTCTAGTAGGCTCTTATGTATTAATATATAATGTATCAGAAAAGATTTTAACATTCTATTTTACCAAATTAGTAGTAAATGACAATAAAAAAGTTAAAACATCAATTTGTGGAATTCAAAAGTACAAAAATTTGTTAGGAAAACACCTAAAGTAAAAACAACGAGAAAACCCACTAGCCTTTCATCATAAGAGCATGAAAGAGAATTTAGCCACGAAGAATGAGGAATTCTCTATAAAGCATAGGGTAAGAACACACAGAAAGTTACAATGCAAATATCAAAAATATAATATAATAAAGTACATAAAATTCACATCAAGCCAATCATTCTTTATAATACATTAGATCCCTCCACATACAATGTAATTCCTTGTTAATCTCATACATATAATAACATCTATCACACAATAGGCCTGATGCATTCCTCAGTTTTAACCAACAAACATGAATTCTACTAATGATACCTCATCTATATCAACATTCACTTTGAACAATAGACCCGAGATATCTTAAACATTCACATCTTTTAATGATTTCATCACTCATAATTACAAAACTGGCACTAGAGCTACTACTAGTACGAAAATTTTACTCCATGTATTTAGTTGTAGTTCTACTCAAAAGAAGGACTTTAAGTTCAAATGTAGACCTCTATAAATCAAGTGTTTCCTAGACTCTTTCTCCATTCTTATCCACAAGAAGGATATTATCAGCAAAATACATAAACCAAGGTATATCCTCCAATAAATGTCTTGTAAGAGCATCCATAACTAAAGTAAGAAGATACAGGCTTAAAACAAACCCATGTTCTAATCTAATTTAAATAGGAAAATATCTTGTCAAACATTCTTCTATTCAAACACAAGTAAAATATCTAATATACATATCTTTATTGACTTGAATAAAAGTTATATCAACACCTTTCTTCTCTAGAACTCTCCAAAGGACTACTCTTGGAACCATATTGATGCGAATTTTTATATGCAAGGATTTATGAACAATAGATATATAATAATTTTTATAAAGTCACAATGATCCAACGCAAGTATACGTATCGTATCAAGTAATACAGGGCTCTAATGGAGTCCCGTTTATCGATCCCACAAGGAAGCGAGGTAAGAGGTTCTTAGTCAAATTCTAGTCTACTACTAACAGACTTTAGTTTGAAAGGTTGATATAAGTTTTCTTTAACAATTACTCCTAAAGGTAAATCTTAATTTTAAAATAACTAATAACTACTCCTAAAGGAAAATATTAATACTAAAGATAACCCTTTTTGGATAAATTGGTTTGGAGAATTTCGAGATAATAAAAACTAATAATCTCAAGTAATGAATTTGATAATGTAAAGGAATGAGATGCATTAAATATTGTATGTGCCAAATAAGAGCATAAATGTTTCTTTACCCTCAAAAGAGTAACCCCTCTTCCAAGCATGTAAAGAACATTGACATATCATAAGTTCAGTCACTAAATCTAAGGCTAGGCTGGGGGGATACAGGCTGTCACTACGGAGCTCCCACTCCTTCACCTGAAAGCTAACCTTCGACATTAGTTACCAATCTTAGGACGAAATTGGGGATCTCAGCCCCCTAAAACCTCCAATTCGACGCCCATGAAACCATATTTCCCTACTTATTTGCACTCAATCCCCATGAACTATGCAATTCATTCATAGCCAAAGAATGAGGTTCCACTTTGTTGAGAATTACACCGCCCCTTTGAGACAATGCAATTACAACGAATTTTAACAATACAACGGGCCCTTTTTGTAATGTAAATGAAGTGAAAGTAAAAACCACCACATTTATAATTAAAACATCTTTTAGCAAGCATCCTAATATCCTAAACATGAATCCTACTCATTGCAAAAGAAAAGTAGAGTGAAAACAATGGCATAAACTTCTTATGCCACTATTTCCAAACAAGAAGGAGTAAGAGAAACACATTACAAAGCATGAAAAAAACACAACGGAAAACTTCATTTCAAAGAAAATACACAAAATAAGTGTTTACAAAATCATAAGATAATGAAGAACATAATACTTAGCTTTTTCCTCTTGAAAGAAAGATGAAAATCTCTCCCACAAAGTCTCCCGCCGATCCATGCAATGCTAGAACATCTCCTTACAAATTCTCTCAAAATCCCCTCTCCAATCTCTCCAAAAGGGTAGAAATCTACATTTCTACTCATATTTTAAGATTTTTCAACATTTTCCAAAATTTTTCTAACATCTCCTCTCTTCTCCTCTCCATTTTTGGCTTCAAATTCGGTTTAAAATAGAGTAGGGACCAATTTCCCAAGAGGTGCAGGAAGAAACCCTCCAAAAAAGCGTCCAGATTCGATGTGTTTGGCCAAAAACTGCCCAATATCGCATCTAGGCCGCCTCGGGCGCCGCCGGCGCTGAATAGGGTGCTGTCGGCGCCCTATTTTTTGTGTTCTTGGGTTTCTGGCACTGCCTGCGCCAGTTTGGGCTCCCCCAGCACCCATCCTGCGCAGCTCCACCATCTCGCTCAGTTTGGCTCCGTTTCACCCCCGATTCGCCCTATTTCAGTTGCGTTGTGTTCCTAACAGATAGTCCTACAAAATAAGCATAAAAAATATTTCTTTAAAGTGCAATCTCATTCAAAAATATGCAAGAAGTGTAAAAGAGATTAAACATAGAAAGACTTATCGAAAGGTGTCAAGCCAAAATTTGCTTTCTTGCTCGTTTTTGCTCCAAATTGTACCATTTTGGCTTCTTTTTGCTCCAATCACATTTCTTGTACCTAAAACAAAAAAAAAGTACAAAATAACTTCCTTTAAAGTGTAATATCATCAAAAATGAGTAAAATTATATAGCAAAAAGCGTATATATTTTAGGCGTGACAATACCCCCAAACTTAACTGTTACTTGTCCTCAAGTAACACTATAACTTTAAAAATAAAATATGTTGACTTTTGGTTTCAATAGAGTTTGTTATAATTTAATCTCAGAAATATTATAGTAAAACATAGGAGAAATTATAGCAAATCAACCTAGGACTAGAGTGTAAGAATATCTTATATTCAACTTATGATTCTTGATTTTCTATTTACTTCAAAAGTTATTGAAAAATATCAAACTAAAGATTTATAGATAGTATAAAAATGGAATTTAAGTACCTTATATATACCAATTTGAAAAATACATTTTGAAATAAGAATAATTTTAGGATTGTTTTTAAGTCTTTTCATTTAAAAAGATTTAAGTGAAACCAATTTTTGATTAGTCTTCCCCTCAAGCTTCTCCTCACTTATTTTCTTTTCCATTTTTTTTCTTTTCTTTCGGGATCATTTTCAATCCCCTTTTTGTCACTTCTTTTTTCTTTCTTTCGGGATCATTTTTAATCCCTTTTTTTACTTTTTTTTATGTGAGGATTACTATATCTGGATAGACCTTTAATAATTTTGAATTTCACTATCCTCTCTCTAAAATCCAAAACTCAAAACTTTCCCTCACTTTTTATAAGTGTAAGTATTAGTTCGAAAAATGTTTTCAATAAAGGCTCAATTCTCATTAAGTATAAATCTAAGAATTTTATCTTTTCAAATATTCAACTCCTTTCTACCATAAATAGAAAAAATCATTTTTCCAATGTTTACTACAAAATATCTTAACTCTAGAACAGTTTCTTCACATAGGATTTCAACTAATTTATTTTTCTAACATTCCTAAAATCAAAATTATAGTAACCTAAAGGTAACATAACATACCACAAGTCATTTTAAAAGTGATATAAAATTAAATACAGACCTACTGAGGACAAATAAAGTTACATTTTAAAAATTTTTCTTCCCCCTAAACTTAAATTTTAAAATATTTTGCAATTAATTCCATAAAATGTTAGAGGAAGAAAAGGTAAAGGTTGAATCTACTTACTACTACAACATCCTATCAAATTCATATACATGCATAATCAGGGTAGAATGACTGTAGGAGAAAGTAAATCTAACCTAAAACATGCTTGTAATAAAATTACACTAAAAGGAAGTATTTTCAAATTAAAATTTTATTTTTCTTCCTACCCACAAACTTAATTTTTAACATATATAGCATTCAGTGCAGAAAATATAAGCAGGAAGAAAACAGTTCAGAAATTCTCTCTACCACACATGTCTATAAAAAATAATTATAAGTATTCATTAGGACAAAACAATATGCAGCAGAAAGTAAATCTAAACTAATCATGTCAAAATAAAATTTACTAAATAAAAGTTTAACTAGCATAGTAGTATCAACAAGGGAATATAAAAATGTTCTTTAAGACCTAAATAAAGTTGTAACACAAACATAAACACACATATGATAACTGAGGTTATTTCATCCTTTAATTCATCCAATTTCACTACCTTACCTACAATTTCTAACAGAATCACTACACTAGGTACTTTCAAATGATTTTCTAGATTATAACCCCAAAGATAAGATTATCCCTGATAAATTGATTTCCGAACACCAATCTCAGGCATCATCTAATCCCTTTAATTAAGCACCTTTAACAATTACATATTGTAGTGTATGATCATCCTAATGTTATTCATTAAATAGGTTCGCGACTCCTATCAAATGAAAACAAAGTTAGAGAAAGGATGAAACAAAATTGAGATGAAGCTGTCACAGTTTAAGTTCATGATGTCTGTTGTAAAACTCAAGTCCGAGTGAGACCCAAGTCATAGTGGACTCATCAATCCAACTACTACAGAACATAAAGTCTAACCATAATAAGAAGTTAAGGAATCACCTCCCTCATGACACACAAAGATCAAATCAAACTACTAACAATCCAAACATCTACCAATCAACAATCAAACTTATCAATCTATAATGACACATAAAGATCAAGTCAATCCACTAATCCAAACATGAATTAAGTTGATCAATAGACAATAAAGCAAACACAAAACAAAACTAACAATCATGACTCTCAAGCACTCTAAATCAAAGCACACTGATAACTATGGGTTGCCTCCCATAAAACGCTTCGTTTTAACGTCGCGGGCCCGACAAATGATTCCTCCTGGATTAAAATTCCAATTAAGTAATCCTCGATCAATCACCCAATCCTCTTCAGATCCAGGAATTCCTACAAAATCATCAAATTGTAATTTTTCACTTAGATCTTCCTTTTTAGATGGATTTATATCATTATTCCTCATATTTCTTTCTAGATCCAATATTCTTCTATTGATTTTCTGAATTATCATATTAATATCATCATTAAAATTTATAAGAAATGGGTCTCTATAAGATAATTCAAGATCTCCCAAATTTTGGATCGGATTCTCTCTAGATAATTCAGATTCAAGATCATATTCTTCTATGTCACTCTTCTGTTTCAAGTTATCTTCTAATTCTTCCCCTTTATAATTATTAAATGATGGAGGATCTATCTTAGTTGAGGAAATATGTTTTTGTAATTGCTTAGGAATTTCTTCCAATGGTCTTCCAATATCCTTATCCTCTTTTCTCAACTCAATGTTCTTTTGAAATTTATCCTAAAATTCTCTTCTAAGTCCTAGTTCAATAACTTTATCTTGTTCATCATTCAATTCAAGTTTTTCTTGTAATTGAGTTGAATATGAAGATATAAAGACTGGTGGTGTAGATAAATTCTCTAAATAGATAGGCTTTAAAATTGTGTGGGGTACATCCATCTTAAGTTCATGAGATTTTTCACCAAATGGAATTACAAGTTCACTATTTTTGGCAGCTTCCATCATTTCACTCCTCTCTTGAACATACATACAGTCTTCTTTAGATAACTTTTTCAACTCATCATGAAAATCCATTCCAACCTCATCTGTTATATTACTCTCAAAACTTTCTTGGAAATGTTTTTTACTTAGATAATCAATTTCATCCATCTAAAAGCATTCATCATCTTTTCTCTCAGCTGGAAATTTCATAGTCTTCAACACATCAAAAGTGACATCCTAGTCATTAATATTCATAATCAACTTTCCTTTTTGCACATATATCATAGTTTGTCCAGTAACAAGGAATAGTTGTTCATTATCGTTCTCTTTAGGTTTGATCTCAGTGTTGCTAGGAAGTGTTCCGTTGGGTCTATTACTAAGTGAATTAGCAATTTCTCCCAGTTGATTCTCTATGTTTCTAATCACAGCATTTTAACTTCGCAACTGGTTTCCCATTTGCAATACCACTTTGTCTATAGACATCTTCTTATCCTCAAATTTTTTTATCAATATTAGAGTCCAGTGGATGTGAAGGCCTATATCGTGTGTTACCCTGCCTATCCCAACTTCCATTAGGATTTGCATGATTGTTTTCCCATTGCTGGTTTCCACCCTTAGTAGTATGATTCCAGTTAAAATTAGGATGATTCTTCCAACATGGGTTGTAAAAGTTAGAATATGGGTTGTTTATGGTATTTAAAGTCTCATATAATAAGTTAGAATCAATCATACGCCCTAATGAACTTTCCTCACTTACAAGAGTAAATTGAGGTTGGTTCATTCCAAATTGGTCCAACTTCTTTGATATTGTAGCAACCTGAGATGCAAGAATTGCAATCGCATTTGTATCTTGAACACTGCTACATTTTTATGATTTACCCTTGCAGAGGGCCATTGAAATTCATTTGTAGCCATTTCTTCAAATAATGCATACGCTTCATCAAATGTTTTTGACATTAATGAACCACCACCAGCTGCATCAATAATGGACCTAAGGGATCCTACTAACCCATTGCAAAAAGTTTGAATGATTAACCAATCTAGCTGAGCATGATGTAGACACTTTCTTAGGAGTTCCTTAAATCTTTCCCAGGCTTCGTATATTAATTCCCCTTCATACTGACAAAATGAGATAATATCGTTTCTAAGTTGAGTAGTCCTTGAAGGTGGAAAATACTTATCTAGGAATTTCTGAGTTAACTTCTCCCAATTTTTAATAGAAATAGGTCCTAATGAGTATAACCACATTTTAGCCTTATCCTTTAGTGAGAAACGAAAAAGCCTTAGCCTAACAGCATCGTCTGACATGCCATTATAACGAAATGTAGCACAAAGTTCTAGAAAATTAGATAAGTGTAAATAGGGATCCTCCAAAGGAGTTCTCCCAAACGGGTTGTTCTGCACAAGTTGGATAATCGCTGGATTTAGCTCAAACGAGTCAGCCTCTACAACAGGGTTTTGTATACTTGAATGAATTTTATCTATCGTAGGATAAACATAATCCATCAATGATTTATGATGATTTTTCAAGTTATTATTTTTAATGTTTTTCATTTCCATTTCTAGTTTTTTAAGTCCTTTCTGTTTTTTATTTTTTTCCATTTTTCTAACTCGGGATCATAAGGCAAAAGTCCTAGAGATCCTTTGTTTTGCATACGTAACACAAAAAACAATACATTAACAATAAAACAAATAAAATGAAAAATATATTCAACACAACAAAACATTTTGCACAAGCACCTTATTTTTCACACAAATAGTTTTTTTTTCACAAAACTTTTTCATACAAAAAAAACACTTTTCACACACACAATTTTATGACACTAATGTTTTCCAATTGTAAGCCTAATTACTTAAGCTAAAATTCTCCTAAAATTCTTACCGAAGCTTCCCCGGCAACGGCGCTAAAAACTTGATGCGACTTTTTCTAGCAAGGATTTATGAACAATAGATATATAATAATTTTTATAAAGTCACAATGATCCAACGCAAGTATTCGTATCGTATCAAGTAATACAGGGCTTTAATGGAGTCCCATTTATCGATCCCACAGGGAAGCGAGGTAAGAGGTTCTTAGTCAAATTCTAGTATACTACTCACAGACTTTAGTTTGAAAGGTTGATATAAGTGATTTTCTTTAACAATTACTCCTAAAGGTAAGTCTTAATTTTAAAATAACTAATAACTACTACTAAAGGAAAATATTAATACTAAAGATAACCCTTTTTGGATAAGCTGGTTTGGAGAATTTTGAGATAATAAAAACTAATAATCTCAAGTAATGAATTGTATAATGTAAAGAAATGAGATGCATTGAATATTATATGTGCCAAATAGTAGCATAAATGTTTCTTTACCCTCAAAAGAGTAACCCCTCTTCCAAGCATGTAAAGAACATTAACATATTCTAAGTTCAGTCACTAAATCTAAGGTTAGGCTGGGAGGATACCGGCTGTCACTACGGAGCTCCCACTCAACCTTCACCTGAAAGCTAACCTTCGACATTAGTTAGCAATCTTAGGACCAAATTGGGGATCTCAGCCTGTCACCCTAAAACATCCAATTCGACGCCCATGAAACCATATTTTCTTATTTATTTCCACTCAATCCCCATGAACTATGCAATTCATTCATGGATATTGAATGGGGTTCCACTTTGTTGAGAATTACACCGCTCTTTTGAGACAATGCAAACAAATTTTAACAATACAACGGGCCCTTTTTGTATTGTAAATGAAGTGCAAGTAAAACCATCACATTTATAACTAAAACATCTTTTAGCAAGCATACCAATATCTTAAACATGAATCCTACTCGTTGCAAAAGAAAAGTAGAGTGAAAATAATGGCATAAACTTCTTATGCCACTTTTTCCAAACAAGAAGAAAGAGTAAGAGAAAGACATCACAAAGCATGAAGAAAACACAACGAAAAACTTCATTTCAAAGCAAATCCACAAAATAAGTGTTTACAAAATCATAAGATAATGAAGAACACAATACTTAGCTTTTTCCTCTTGAAAGAAAGATGAAAATCTCTCCCACAAAGTCTCCCGTGGATCCATGCAATGCTAGAACATCTCCTTACAAATTCTCTCAAAATCCCCTCTCCAATCTCTCCAAAAGGGTAAAAATCTACATTTCTACTCCTATTCTAAGATCTCTCAACATTATCCACATTTTTCCTAGCATCTCCTCTCTTCTCCTTTCCATTTTTGGCTTCAAATTCGGTTTAAAATAGAGTAGGGAAGAATTTCCCAAGAGGTGCATAAAGAAACCCTCCAAAAAGCATCCAGATTCGATGTATTTGGCCAAAAACTGCCCAATATCGCATCCAGGCCGTCTCGGGCGCCGCCGACACTGCCAGTGCCCTATTTTTTTTGTGTCCTCGGGTTTCTGGCGCCACCGGCACCAGTTTGGGTGCTAGTTTGGGCGCCCCTGTCGCCCATCCTGTGCAGCTCCACCACTTTGCTCTGTTTGGCTCCGTTTCAGCTCTGATTCGCCCCGATTCAGTTGTGTTGCGTTCCTAACAGATAGCCCTAAAAAATAATCATAAAAAACCTTTCTTTAAAGTGTAATCTCATTAAAAAATATGCAAAAATTGTAAAAGAGATTAAACATAGAAAGACCTATCGAAAGGTGTCAAGCTAAAATTTGCTTTCTTGCTCGTTTTTGCTCCAAATTGCACCAGTTTTGCTTATTTTTTCTCCAATCACATTTCTTGTACCTAAAAAAAAAACATACAAAATACCTTCCTTTAAAGTGCAATATCATCAAAAATGAGTAAAATTATATAGCAAAAAGCGTATATATTTTAGGTGTGTCACATATCGCAAGCCTTTTCTAAGTCAATAAAATAATATGTATAACCTCCTTATTCTCTCTATTCTTCTCCATCTAACCTCTCAATAAATGTATAGCTTCCATAGTTGACATGCCCAACAAAAATCAAAACTGATTACGAGAAATTTTTGTATCTTGCCTTAACTTATGTTTAATTATCTGTTTCTTTTTTATTCTCCTAATATATCATTTAACCCTTTCTTAATAGTGTTTATTACTTTATCCCACATAAAATTTGTATCTTCATGAACATCTGAAAACTTGAAGTCTTGATGTTTACTTATAAAAGTAATTTTCTTTGTGTCTCTCAGAGCCTCAATTATGTTAATAATTCCAAGTTTTCTTTATGTTAGAACTTTTCATATAAAATTTAGAACTAATAATCGATGTTGAGTACTTAAATTCTCATTTAGAATGACCTTACTATATTTATATTCTCGATAGTCTCTTCCTCTCAAAAGAGAATAATCAATTTGTATTTTATTATATCCATTCTTATAAATAATAATATGCTCATCTATTTTCTTAAATAAATTATTAGCAATAATAAAATTATCCACTAAAGTAAAATTTAATATAGATCTACATTTTTCATTAATAACGCCAAAAAATCATAGTCACCATAAATATTTCTAAAATCTTCGCCACTCTACCAACTTGCCCATTTAAATCTCTCCAATAAAAATTCTTTCTTTAAAAGGAATCATTTGTATTAATTCTTCTAATTCTTTCCAGAATTTTTCCATAGAACCTATATCTAAATCTACTTGAGGAGCATAAGCACTTATAACAATAAAATCCTTGGTATCAACAATAATCTTATGAAATATTATTCTATTTCCAAATCTATTAATTTTTACAATATTATCTTTCATACTCTTATTTATAATCCCACCTAAATACCAAGTTTTAAAACCTAAGCTGCTAATCTCCATAGCATCTCCAACCCATTTAGTTTCTTAAATACATATGATATTTATCTTCTTATAAAACATAATATCAAATAATTCCATTAATTTTCTCTCAAATCAAAACTTAATTTTTTTAATCAAACCTATATTTTTTAATCTCAAGGTACGCCTTTTTCTAAGTGTTAGCTAATCCATTTCTTTGGCCTTTTTATGACAAATTCTTGCTAGATTGTACATCCCAACCTTTTAATACCACTGAAATCCCTTAAAACCCATCCATTGATTTGAGAAAAGTGAACATCGATCTTCAAGAGACTTACTTTATAATCATGTATAATCTAAGCCATTACTTTAATTGAGAGTATTATTTGGAACCACAACTTTTGAAATGTAATTACCTATAAGGGCTAACCTTCATAGGGATACCTGACCTCAGAGTAAAATAAATTTTATCTTACACCTTTAAATTAGGGGAAAAACCTTAATTAAAGTAGACTCATAAATCTTAAATATTTTTCTCAATTGAATGATTATATATATTTTAAGGTAACATTAATATCACTCAAGGTAGTATATTTTTCTTCAAATGATGCATCTCATCATTTTGGTAGAAATATTCTAGATTTATGGTGGATACCCAACAAAAAAATATCCCACCACAAGTCTTTAAAGCATAGGGACTATTCCATATATTCCTTATCATCTAATACGCGATAATGGAAAGTATTGGAAACATAGAGTTATGAGATATTCCAATATTTTTAAAGGGAAATAGATAGGAGTTCATGGATGTTAAGCATGGTGGCAACTGGAATAAATGTTTTTTTGTAATTAATGCCATAATTTTGTGTATTCCTTTGGGTTACCAACCTAGCGTTATATTTAGCAATGGTGATATTGGAGTGGATTTTGATCTTGAAGCACTATTTTCAACCTAGAATTGGATGAGGCGAGGGTGGTGTGACAAGCTCCTAAGTACATTGTTGCTGCAGAGCCATGAATTCATTTGACATAGCTATCCTCTGGTGAGGTTCTTTGCTAGCTTGGGTATATGCTATCAGGTCAGGTGGGCATTGATTAGTGGTGTCCAGGTTGTATATGATTTTGGGTTTCAAGTTATTTTCTTAAAATCTTATTATCATGGGGTGAGGGATGTGAGGTATAAGAGGTGATGGAGGTTGGTGTGGTTGTGTGTGGATAGAGAGGGTTGAATTAAAATATGATGGAGTGGAGGTTAGTGATGGTGCATTATCTTATGTGGCTTGAGTTTGAGGACATGTTTAGAGAGAGGTGGATAAAAGGGGTAATGGGTGTGTTTTTGTGTGGACTATGTTTGTCGGATGGTGATGAAGAAGCAAATGAAAAGTGTTGTTCATTGAACTCCACATGTCTTAAGATGATTGGTATTTTATTAGTGTCCAAGCATATATATGGCCTTCATGACTAGTTGAGTATTCTAAAAAGACCTATGGTGGTGCTCTATGAGCTAATTTGTGTGGTGTTTTGAGATGTTTACATAGGAAACAAAAGACTTGTTTGGTTTTGTACAGTGAATGGTTTGGTGTGTTCATTATTATGACTTTTGTGGGGGTTCGGTTGATAATATTGATTGTTGTAAAGAGTGCATAGATCCAAATGGATGTTATCACTTAGGTTATTCTTAATAGTTCACACATTATTTCAATTAGGCGATGGTGTTTGTGTCCAACCATATCATTTTTCTTTGGTGTTTTGGGAAGCTTAGTAGATGTCTAGTTGGATTTTAGGTAGATTTAAAATTAAGATGATGAAT
Organism: Papilionanthe hookeriana x Papilionanthe teres; assembly: GCA_022702705.1. Lineage (NCBI taxonomy): Eukaryota > Viridiplantae > Streptophyta > Magnoliopsida > Asparagales > Orchidaceae > Papilionanthe > Papilionanthe hookeriana x Papilionanthe teres. The sequence goes on along the minus strand of CM040429.1, from coordinate 144,074,713 downwards.
ATTCTACCCCGCATCAGTTCTCATGACTTTTAAGATGGTATTAAACTAATTTGTTATAATTTCTTTTAAATTTGATTAAATTTGTGAACTATTTTAGATTGTGTCACCATAGGAAATGAACACTTAAAAATGGAGTAATTGTCTATGAAGATAACATAGTACTTATACACCCTAGACAATGGAGTTGGGATCAGTCCCCATACATTTGAGTGTGGCAAATAAAAGGGATGTCTTTGATCTTCTTTTTGAAAAATTTTAATCTAATTTATAACTTCTTGAAGCCTTTAAAGAATTTAAAAAAAAAAGTGAATAAGTTTGGAATTTTTAGATGAGGGTGTATTCGTGAAAGAGCTAATAGGCTTAATTTTTTAGGGTGATCAATTCTCTGATTAAATAAATTGATTGGGATTATTGTGAAGTGGAGAGCATGAACTCTTTATATGGAATAGAGATTATTATGTAAATCCATTTTGAGAAGATTTTGATTGTTGGTATGACCCTAAATGAGAAAAGAAAAAGTTTTGAAGTGATCATAAGAGTTATTGTCATGCGTTAGGTGATGAATATAAGATTATGTGATATGGATGAGACGTGTAGGAGTTTGGAGAGAGTTATCTTAAATTTTTGAGTGGATAGGAGATCTTTAAAGGTATGAGTTAATTGGGAGAATTTGGCCATCACTTGTTTAACTTATTTTTATCTCTTGTATTTTTTTAGTTGTTGGAGTTTTGTATACTCATTGGTAATGCGGAAAGATCGGCATGTGTGTATGATCTAGTTAGTCTTTATGAGAGTTGAGTGAGTCAGCAATGCTGAGGTGGGTTTTGGTGTGTATGAGAGATTTTCTTAATGCCAACAGTTGAATCCCAAGTGCTCATTTTGCCATAAATTTGGCACATTATGGAGAATTTGAGAGAAAGAGTTGTGATGTTTTTTTTTAATTGACATTGAGTTTGATATGAGTATCTCTCATGAAATTTATTGTTGGGTTTGAGGTTACGGCCTTTGTATTGAAGTAGTGTCATAGATTGAAGGGATTGATGTTTGTTCTCTTTTTTTAATATTAATTCCTCACTAGAAAGGAGGGATTATAGTTCATCTTATGGATGCACTAGTTGTGCTCAAATTCTTGTTAAAAATGATTAATATGATTTTGGAAGATGTCAGTCAATTTTCGAGAATCCTATCGGCTGCCTTTAAATTAATTTAATTTATACAATTTTTTAATTTTAAATTAGTATTTTAGATTTTGAAGAATGAGAGTAAATAAATATCATACATTTAATATTTTAAATAATCGAGCACATCATCACAAGTAATACACCATCTCAAGAGATATCATTATATGAACTACATAAATCATGATATTTGTTTCATCTGTGAACCTTTCGTATGACCAAAAATTTCCCCTATCTAATATAAAGATTAGATAAGGTTTCTATTACCTAAGTTCCTAATTGCCAATAAGGGCAAGCCTCTATAGTTAATTGCATCTTAAATGACCGAAGTCACCTAGGAAAACTCTCGATAATGACCAGGGGTTTCGTTTTCAAGAATTAAAAGTTTAGTTTCCACGATTTTTTGTAAGGAAGCCATGTGGGAATGGACAAAGTGGGAATAGTTATTTTTGGAGACTAAAAGATGCAAGAACTAGGGGATGCCACGAATCTCAAGGATAGCTTCAGTGACTTCCCAAGCTATCATATTGTTTGGCTTTATATATTGTGAGTGAAGTAATTTAATGTTTACTCCTGCCATTTTATTTAAAATTTAGGGCTTTTGCTTTCACAATACCCGATCATGCAAATAACCTAAGAATATAAGAGGATTTGCATAATATAGGACGAACAACCTCAGAATACTAAAGAGTTATGACTTAAATTGATCAACACAACTGTGCAAAAGCTAAAGAAAAAAAGAGAGTATGCGTACTAGAAGAATGACCTTGATGTTCTAAGGGCTTATGTTATTTAAGTTAAAGAAAAGTTTATCTAAGGTAGATCTGCTTCGTTGTTGAATCTTGATTGTTATCTAAAGCCAACTACCATCTACTTGCAGCTTCATCTTGCTTCCCACACAACTGGCTTTAAGCTACCTCTTCATGGTAGTTTAGGGTTTTAGTTTATGATTATTGTTGGGTCATAGGGCCTTGTGCAGTTTTCCTCCAAAATAGGTGGTCCACTATTCCATACCCTAGGGCCCTTTGCAGGTATATTAAAATAAAACATGTCATAAAGTACATTAAAATAAAAGTTACAGTGCTTACATGTCACCTCCGATGCTACTGCTGAAGGGTTAGTGTTATAAATATATCATGCATTTGTACAAAAATTGAAACTAAACATGAGGAAACACAAGATTCTATAACGATTTAGGTGGCACATACAGAAGTTCAGAGCAATGTAAAAGAATTTTTGGTTAAGGGGGAGCTCAGAATCAGGTCTGAAGCCCTGAAAATTCTTGAGAGACCATTCATAGGCAACTATAGCGATCATGTATGGGAGACCCATCATAGGGTAAAGGTCACTGAAAAGGCAATCAGAGAAGGGTAATCCTAAGCCCGACCTATGTCACCGATACACATAAAAATGTATTACCTTTTATGCTAAATTTTGTAATGATATTGCACTTTAATGTTATGTTTTCTTGTGTTTCTGGTTGTAGGTACATCAAATTGAAGAATTTGGATTTTATTGGAGCAAAAGGAACAAAAATTAAGTAAAAAAAAGTGTAATTTGGAACCAAAACGAGCAAGGAAGAAAATTTTGACCTGACACATTTTGATATGTTTTCCTATGCTTACTCTCTTTTACATTAATCACATATATTTGAATGAACTTACACTTTATTTGTATATCTATATTGTAGGTATATCTGTTAGGAGAAAAACACAACTGAAATGAGGCAAAACGGAGCTGAAATGAAGCCAAACAGAGCGAAATAGTGGAGTTGCACGCATGATGGTGCCTAAGTACCAAAATTGGCGCTTAACCGCCAGTTATGACGTCAAATGACAACTAAGTTCCGAAAAACTGGTCCTTAGTTGCCAGAAAATAGTTGGTGACGGTTTTGGCATAACTTCTAGAATAAACATCAAATTTGGATGATTTTGGAATCGTTGCGGAGTGTGTCTCTTGGGGATCCATTGCAAATGATAAAATAGAATTTGGACAAGCATTTAGGAAGGTTAGAAGGAGGTTATTGAAGTTATAAATGAAGAGATATATCTCTTGAAGTGAAACGATGTATCTCTTGGAGTGAAGGGGTGTGTCTTTTAGTTAGAAGGAGTTATTATTGAAGAGAGGCACCCTTTGGAAGATTAATTGAATGTGGACTCTTTTTAAAGAGACACTTAAGCATCTCTTGGAAAATTATAATTAGGATTTGGAAAATATTGAAGAAAAAGATTTAGAGAGGGGAGAGGAACTATTAGAGGGGGAAAAGAATGGTTGAAGAAGAAGAATATCACTTTGGCATGAGCCCCAAGTGGAGTGACAAAGTGAGAGAGAAATTGAGAAATTGAGAGATTTCTTCTTTTCTTTTCACTTTGTTCTTGGAGAGGATTGTAAGGAGATTGCTTTTGATATACAAGGAGAGTTTTATTTCCATCAAAGATAAGTATTTTCATTGTATTTGATTTGAATCTGGTACTTTATTTGTGTGGTTTCAAAGTCTTGTTCAACGAAAAGTTATTGTTGTTTCTCTATGTGTAATGAGTAGTTTTCTTTACTCTTCTCTCTTACAATGAATTAGTATGCATGTGTAGGATATAAAAATGAGTAGAGTAAGAATATATTGTAATGATTTTACTTTATTCTTCATTTACATGTAAACTTGATCGACTTGCATGTTAAAATCTGTTGTGAGAACATGTAAGAACCAATGCGGTATTGTCTTAGTCAACTATTGGTAAGAATCACATGAGATTATATGGGTGAGAATGTAGTCCATATAATAGAGTGCAAATAAATATGGAGATATACTTTAATGGGTTTAGAGGACTTTAGAGTGATAAGCTAAAGCCTCCAATTTGGTTTGATGTTTTAAGTTTTGATATGAGATGCTAGAATGAGAGCTAGTATCTTCCCTGCCTAACCCATCTTCAAGATTTCAAAGCATTAGATTAACCTATGTTCTTTATAGAACCAAGTAAGAGTAAAGAATATAATTGCTCCTATTTGTCACAATCTCTCTCACTACTTGTTTTACTTTTACACATGTCACTAATTTCATTGCATGAGGAAGAGTACTTTTATTATATATAAACCCCACTTTCTGATTTTTACTATGTATTTTAGTTTAGGAGTAGAAGTAGTATTTTGTGATAATTGTAGAATTTAATTAAAACCAAACCTTTATCGACCTTCGAAGCTAGGGCGTGTTATTGTAGACTTGAACTTCTCTTGAATGCGCTGTGATTTACCGTTATCTCCGTGGGATCAATATTCGGGGTTTAATCAGAAAGCTCTATATTACTTAATAATGATATGTATACTTGTGTAAAATCCCTACTATTTAAAGACATAATTGAAATCTTACTTTGCTTTGGAGTCAAGTTTTTTGCACCATTGTAAAGGAAGAAATTTAAACAAAAAAATTAAAGGATTAAACTCTTGTATATTGTAATCGGGGATCAAGTTTTTAGTGTCGTTTTCGGAGATCACAATGGTTGATCTTGACTTTTAAGAGGATTTTAGTTGAAGTATTTAGTGTTAAACTTGGAAAATTGTAGTGTAGTAAAAACTGTTTTGTGTGAAAAGTTATTTTTGTATTAAAAAGTAATGTGAAGAAACTTTTTGTGTAAAAACAACAAGGTGTTTATGAAAATGTTTTCTTATGTAGAAAATATTTTTTTTTAATTGTTAATGTATTGTATCTTGTGCTATGTATGCGAACTAAAGGATCTGCAAGACTTGTGCCTTATGATCCTGAGTTAGAAAAAAAGAAAAAAAATCAAAAAATAAATATGACTTAAAAAACTAAAAATGGAAATGGAAAACATTCAAAATAATAACTTGGAAAATCATCATAAATCATTGAGAGATTATGTAAATCATACAATAGGTGAAATTCACTCAAGTATACAAATCCCTGTCATATAAGCTGACTCGTTTGACCTTAATCCAGAGATTATCCAACTGGTGCAGAACTACCAGTTTGGGGGAACTCCTTCAGAGGATCCCTATTTACACTTATCATGTTTTCTAGAACTTTATGCTACATTTTGTTATAACAACATGTCAAACGATGTTGTTAGACTAAGACTTTTTCCTTTCTCACTAAGGGATAAGGCTAAAATGTGGTTATACCCATTAGCACCTAGCTCTATTAAAAATTGGGAGGAGTAAACTCAGAAATTCCCAGCTATTTTTTTTCCACCTTAAAGGACTAATATCTGATTTTGTCAGTATGAAGGGGAATCAATATACGAAGCCCGGGAAAGATTTAAGGAACTCCTAAGAAAGTGTCCACATCATGCTTTGTCCTACTATTTAATCATTCAAACTTTTTACAATGGATATCCCTTAGGTATATAATTGATGCTACTGCTGGTGGATCGTTAATTTCAAAACCATTTGATGAAGTGTATGCTTTAATCGAAAGAATGGGTACAAATGAATTTGAATGACCTTTGCAAGTGTAAATCCTAAAAAGGTAGCCAGTGTTCATGACACAGATGTGATTTTAATTCTTGCAGTTGCTGCAATATCAAGAAAGTTGAACCAATTTGGAATGAACCAGCCTCAATTTACTCTAGTAAGTGAGGAAAGTTCATTAGATCATATGATTGATTCCAACTTATCATAGGAGACTTTAAATACCATAAACAACCCGTATTCTAACTTTTACAACCCAAGTTGGAAAAACCATCCTAATTTTAAATGGAATCATACTATTGGGGGTGGAAACCAACAATGGGAAAATAATCGTGCAAATTCTAATGGATGTTGGAATAATCAGGTGAACACAAACTACAAACCTTCATATCTACAGTACTCTAACAATGATTAACAATTTGAGGATAAGAAGATGTTTATAAAAGAAGTGGTATTGCAAATGGGAAACCAGTTGCAAAGTCAAAACGCTGCAATTATAAACATAGAGAATCAACTGGGACAAATTGCTAACTCACTCAGAAATAGACCCTAAGGAACACTTCCTAGCAATATTGAGATCAATCCTAAAGAGAACACTAATGAATAAGTAGAAGTTTTCCAATTAAGAAGTGTAAGAGAGAGAGAGAGGATGCAGTTAGAAAAGAGAAAGAAGTTGTGAGAGAAATAAAAGAAATAAAAAGACCTAATGAACATGATTCTAAGGATCTTAAAAAATTAATATCTCTAACAAAAATCAATTTAGAAAGACCACCACCTCCATTTTCTCAAAGACTTAGATAACCTGAGTTGGATAAACAATTTTCAAAATTCCTGAAACTACTTAAGAAGTTAACGATAAATATTCCTTTCACTGAAGCTTTGGAACAGATGCTAAGTTATGCAAAGTTTATGAAGGAGATATTAAATAAGAAAAGAAAACTTGGGTACTATGAGAATGTTGCACTAAGTGAGGAGTACAGCGCTATACTTCAGAAAAAGCTTCATCAGAAATTTAAAGATCCTTGTAGCTTTACAATTCCTTGTGCAATTGGAGAAAAATTATGTGGAATAGCTTTATGGGATTTAGGTGTGAGCATTAAAGTGATGCCTCTATCTATATTTAAAAGGTTAGGTTTAGCTGATATTTGTCCCCCAACTCTAACCCTACAGTTAGCTGATCGATCTATCATTTCTCCAAAAGAGGTTATAGAAGACGTGCTTGTTAAAGTAGATAAATTTATCTTTTCTTTAGACTTTATTGTATTATATATGGAGGAAGATAAAGATAATCTAATTATTTTGGGGAGACATTTCCTTGTTACTTAACAAGCTATGATAGATGTGCAAGAAGGAGAGTTGACTATGAATAATAATGACCAGGAAGTAACTTTTGATGTATTAAAAACTATAAAATATCCAAATGAGAGAAAAGATGATGACTGTTTTTGGGTTGATGAAATTGATTATCTATGTAAAGACCATTTCCAAGAGAGTTTTGAGAGAAAGTTAACAGATGAGATCAAAATGGACTTTCATGATGACTTGAAAATGTTATTTAAAGAACATTGTATGTATGTTCAGCATAAGTATGAAATGACAGACGTTACCAAATATAATAAATTTTTAATTCCAACTGTAGAAAAATCTCATGAACTTAAGATGATTGTACCATAAAATTTTATAGCCTACCTATTTAGGGAATTCATCTTCACCAATAGACTTTATATTTTCGGATTCGACTCAATCACAAGAAGAACCTGAATTGAATGATGAAATCAGGAAAAGATCCCCTATGAAAGAGTTATTTAAGATCACTGAATGACATATTCCATGGTATATATAAAAAATGAATGAGATTCTGATGCTGGGGCAACCAAAGTAAACATTGGATACATCGGGTCGTCGATGTTAGATCAAACACTTCATGGGAGTCAACCCATGGTTAGCTTTTTTCTCTGTTAAGTGTGATTGTTATTATGTTGGATTGGATAATAGTGAGAATTTGGACTTTGATCCTTGTTTGATGTGTAATAGTGGTTTGTGTTAATATTGTGAGGTTATGCCTTTGTTTTGACTAAATTTTTATATGACTTCTGGTAGTAGCAGGCTGACGAGTCTGTTACAACTTAGTTCTCAACCGGAGCTGAGCATTACCATGAAGCATGTAGAATTTGGACTTCGACCACTCCATGTCAACTCTATTACTTCCATTATCTGACTTTGTCTTTTCTTAAGTAAGGTTATGAACTTACTTAGTGAACAACATCTGGATGAACTGCACTACTTTTATTTACCAGATTATGTATACCATAGACTTAAAGTAAACCTGAAATTGGAAACACATGAGTTTTTATAATAGGGTAATTCTGGTCCAAGGGTGATAACCATATAAAAAAATTTATAATACACCCATGTTATTAGTGTAGTTTCTTCCGTTAGAAATTGAAAGTAAGGAGGGGAAATGTGAGTAGAAGGGAGATCAAATTAACCTCAGTTGTTATTTGTTTATGAAATCTGTGAGTCTATCTGTTAGAGTTTGTGTGTCTATATTTGTGAGTCAAGTTGAATGATTCATTGGAGACAAAAAAACATATCTTAATATTTTAAACTTTTAGCATCCAACAATTCCTTTATAAAGTTTAAAATGTGTTCCTGTTTAGTCATCAGTTTGTACCTATTCTACAATTTAAATTTTTTTTTAGTGTTATGTCAGGCATGTTTAGGCTAGATTTACTTTCTACTGCAATATTCTACCAAGTGCTATTTGTTGATATTTTTGTAGGATGTGTAGTAAATTGTAAAAGTGATATTTCCCTGTCGCATATTTTTGTACTTCATTATTAAACATGATTGAGCTTAAGTTTGGGGGGGAAAGAAAAATGATTCAAATTTAAGCCTTACTTGTTTTCAAAACTACTACAAATAAATTTGTATTTTATTTCTAATAATTTTGGTTATGTGGAGTCATCTTAAGAATGTTAGAATTTTAAGTATATAAATGGAGTAAAGAAACGTAGTTGATATTATTTAGTGAAAATAATGAACCTAGAGTTAAGGATATTTAGTGGAGAATATGAGAAAATGAATAACTAACTTTAGTGGGAAGAAACGTATTTTTGTAAAATTAAGGTTTCGTAAAATTTTTACTTTCAAACATTTAAGGCTCTTTTGAAAAGTATATAAAAAGCTATACATCTGTTCAAGTAAAGGAAAGTAATAAGTTTTAACTTTAGAGGAGGATATAGTGGAATTCAAAATTATTTAAAGACTTCTCCAGATATAGTAATCCTCACATATATATATATATATATAAAGAGAGCAAAAAATAAAAAAAATGGATCAAAAAGATCTTGAAAACGAAAAAAAATTGTAGGAGAAGCTTGAGGAGAGGTCCTAATAAAAAATTGATTTCACTTGAGTATTTCTAGAGTAAGGAACTTAGAACAATCCTAAGCTTTCTTTTTATACTTATACTAGTTAAATTATTTTTAAGAGAGTTCTTAAGTCTATAAATTAAAGTTCATAGGATCCGAAGTTTGAAAAATCTGCATATTTTTCTGATTTAGATAGGAAAACAAATTCCTTAATTTGATGATAAATATTTTAGACCCTAGGCTAGTATAATTCACTAGAAGTTCTTCTAAGTTGAACTATCACATTTTTAGAAAAAAAATTTAGCAACTCTAAAGGATGACCCATTAACTCAAATCTAAATAAATTATTTTAAAAGGTGTAGTATTACTTGAGGACAAGTAATGTTTAAGTTTGAGGGATTTTGATCTACCTAAAAATGGATTAATTTTTATGCTAAATTTTATAATGATATTGCACTTTAAAGGTATTTTTTCTTATTTTTTTTTGTTGTAGGCACATAAAATTGAATAATTTAGAGTTATTGGAGCAAAAGAAACAATTATGAAGTAAAAAAAGTGTAATTTGGAACCGAAACCAGTAAGGAAGAAAATTATGACCTGACACATTTTGATATGTCTTTCTATGCTTAATATTTACATTAATCACATATATTTGAATGAAATTACACTTTGCTTGTATATCTATATTTTAGTTGCATCCGTTAGGAGCACAACACAATTGAAATGAGGCAAAACAGAGCTAAAACGCAGCCAAACGGAGCCAAATAGTGGAGTTGCGCGCAGGATGGCGCCTAAGCGCCAAACTAGCACTTAACCTCCAGTCATGATAGAAAACGACGCCTAAGCACCGAAAAACTGGTGCTTAGCCGCCAGAAAATGATTGGTGATAGTTTTTTCCAAAACTTCTAGAAGAAATGTCAGATTTGGATGTTTTTGAAGTGTTGCAAAATGTGTCTCTTGGGGAATCCATTGGAAATGATAAAATGAACATTGTATAAGTATTTGGGGCAGTTAGAAGGTGTTTATTAAAGTTATAAATGAAGATATGTGTCTCTTGAAGTGAAAAGATGTATCTCTTTGAGTGAAGATGTGTGCCTTTTGGTTAGGAGTTATTATTGAAGAGAGGCTTCCTTTGGAAGATTCATTGAATCTAGACTCTTTTTGAAGAGACACTTAAGCATCTCTTTGGAAATTATAACTAGGACTTGGAAATCTTGAAGAAAAAGATTTAGAGAAGGGAGAGGAACAATTAGAGAAGGAAAAGAAGGCTTGAAGAAGAAGAAGATCACTTGGACGTGAGCCCCAAGTGGGGCGACAAGGTGAGAGAGAAAGAGAGAGTGTGAGAGATTTCTTCTTTTCTTTTCACTTTGTTCTTAGAGAGCATTGTAAGGAGATTACTTTTGCTATATAAGGAGAGTTTGATTTCCATCAAAGATAAGTATTTTCAATTTATTTTGATTTGAATCTAGTAATTTGTTTGTGCAGTTTCAAAGTGTTGTTCAATGAAAAGTTTTTGTTGTTTCTCCATGTGTAGTGAGTAGTTTTATTTACTCTTCTCTCTTACAATGAATTAGTATGCATGTGTAGGATGTAAAATTGAGTAGAGTAAGAATATATTGTGTGATTTTACTTTATTCTTCATTTACATGTAAACTTGATCAACTTGCATGTTAAAATCTATTGTGAGAACATGTAAGAAACAATGCAGTATTGTCTCAGTCAACTATTGGTAAGAATCACATGAGATTATATGGGTGAGAATGTAATCCATATAATTGAGTGCAAATAAATAGGGAGATATACTTTAATGAATGTAAAATTAGAGGACTTTAGAGTGACAGACTAAAGCCCCCAATTTGGTTTGATGTTTTAAGTTTTGATATGAGATGTTAGCCCTCAGGTGAAGGGAGAAGAAGGAACACTAGTGGTAGAGCTAGTATCTTCCCTTCAAAACCCATATTCAAGATTTCAAAGTATCAGATTAACCTATGTTCTTTATAGAACCACGTAAGAGTAATAAATATAATTGCTTCTATTTGTCACAATCTCTCTCGCTACTTGTTTTACTTTTACACATGTCACTAATTTCATTGCTTGAGGAAGAGTACTTTTAGTATATATAGACCCCACTTTATGATTTTCACTAATTATTTTAGTTTAGGAGTAGAAGTAATATTGCAGTGATAATTATAGGATTTAATTAAAACCAAACCTTTATCGACCTTCTAAGCTAGGGCGTGTTATTGTAGAGTAGAACTTCTCTTGAAAGCCGCTGTGATTTACCGAGATCTCTATGGGATCGATATTCGGGGTATAATCTAAAAGCTTTATATTACTTAATAACGATACGTATACTTGTATAAAATCCCTACTATTTAAAGACATAGTTGAAATCTTAATTTGCTTTAGAGTCAAATTTTTGGAAAAAAAGAAATTTAAACAAGAAAATTAAAGGATTAAACTCTTGTATATTGTAATCGGGGATCAATGACACATAGATGAATTGGCACAAATGTGACATTCAAAAAATTCTTTACTTTACAAGTATAAAACAGGTTTAAACTTTTCATTTTAGCATGTGAAATATGATTTTCATCCAAAAGAAGGTCTTATTTTATTTTAAGCATTTTTGTAAATTAGACAGTTTATGAGTCAGTCACATTGTCTGACTCAGGACTACTAGTTGCCTATGAGAGTGAAGGAAACTCTTTACTAAATGTTAGAGAACAGCAATGCCAATCCTTGACCCTCCCATAGTCCTCGGATTACGTTGTGCAATAGTTCCCTCATACCTAGATGCTTTTCTCATCATCGCTCTTGCCAAAAAAACTTCCAATTACACCAGCCTTGACGATCCGTATATGACCACTTTAAACATCCCCAGTTGCTGTGAGGGTTTGAGACTATATTCAAGGCCGTACCTCTGAGCATTGGTTATTTCTGTAGGTTGAGTTATGACGGGATGTTTCTCATTAACATTCTTTAACTTAAAAGGTATCTAATTATAACTTGGTGGGTCCTTACAATTTTAGGATGATTTTGCTTAAAAAATTATACTAAGCTCAGATGTCCTATAAAAATATCCTAAATCTTCCAAAAGTCCTCAGGGAGTAACCCTAAAAAACGTTCAAATCTCTTAAACCATTTCAAATTCATTTAGCCTTACTAAATTACTACGCTTCCCTAAAGAGAACCGTCCTTTCTAGAGATGTCGTTTCAAATAAAATTAAAGATTCAAAGAGATTGCAAGAGTGGGACCATTCAGCTCCAGTTCAATGCTCTCTCATTGCTCCTTTGCAAAGAGTCGGTTGAAGGACTTTTAGTCCACGCATCCGAGATCAAGGCCGGGGATCTGAGCGAGGCAGAACTAATAACATTTTTGAATGGAAAACTTCAGCTGTCAACATTGATGTGGAAGGAAGCTGTGAGGAGGATAAGTTCGATAAAGATATGAAGCTAGTAAATCAGAAGAAGCCCTTGTTTGAGATCTCCTTAGACGACATGAAGAAAAGTGAGTACGAGTAAATGTACGATTGGATTAGTTGCTACATGCAAGCTATGGCCTTAACTCCTATACACCCCCATAAGGTAAAGAGTATGGAGGTCAAGGAAGTCTGGAGTGTTGGTTTGAAACCAATTTAAGTTTTACCATGCCTTTCCTCCTTCTAGTTTTGAAACTCATGTAAACATAGGAGAGGATGTTTCTAATGAATTAATGGAATTACCAGTTGGCTACCACTCTTCTTGAGTTCAAAAGCTAATTCAGCAAGGTTGTATGCCAAAGCAAATGCCGAAGGAAAAGATGCAACTCTGAGAAATTATGGAATTTTAAAGGTTGAACTCTGAATTCAAAGGAAGGCTTTGGATTTGGTATGATAGGACCGGTCAATGATTAAAAATTTTGCATGGTTGATACTAGCATGAAGGAAGAGGATTGCATCGATGTTGAAGATGATTCCGAAGATTTTTCGATAGACAACGCTCCACCAAAGTTTGAGGAGGAAATAAAAACATCAGAAGATGAATTAAAGGAAATCAACCTTAGGATTGAGGAGCAACTCTGACTTACTATTGTATGTTCTCTACTCAGTGATGAAGATTCTACGAATTTTATTAAACAACTATCATAATTCAAGGAATGGTTCACTTGGAGCTATGACAAAATACCAGGATTATTTACATAAGTTGCAGTCCACAGGCTTAGAGTGGATCAAAGTATAACCCTAGTAAAACAAGCTCCCCAAAGAATGTGCCTAAAAATAGAACAACAAGTCACCGTCGGGGTATAAAAACTAATAGACGCTAACTTTGTGAGACAGGAGCAATGCCCTACATGGTTAACAAACATCGTGCCAGTAAAGATGAAAAATGAAAAAAAATGAGTGTGTGTCACTTTAGGGATTTAAATAAAGCATATACAAAGGATGAATTTCCATTACCAATACTGGAATTAATGGTGGACATCGCGTCATCACGAGAGGTTTTCTTCTTTATGGATGGATCATATGATTATAATCAGATCAAGATGGCTCAAGAAGATGCAACGCTTTTTGATTTCAGAAATTCTCTTGGAATCTACTACTACATAGTGATGTTGTTTGGCTTGAATAACTCGGGAGCAACCTATCAACGAGCTATGACCAGGATGTTTGATGACCTCATCCACAAACAAGTGGAGTGTTATGTGGATTATTTGGTCATCAAGAGTAGAGTAAGGCATGATCATTTGTATGATTTGAGGATAATTTTTGAACGATTGCAATGATATAATCTCAAGATGAATCCCTTAAAATGTGCCTTCAGCGTTACCTCTGATAATTTTCTAGAATGTTTTTTATTCAATGGGGAATCGTAATCGACCAAGAGAAGATTAGAGCTATCTATTAAATGCCACCTCTAAAAACTTGAAATAACTATGATCTTTTCAAACGAAATTGGCATACCTAAGACACTTTATATCTAATCAGTCAGGAAGGTATCAGCCAATTTGAGCATTAATAAAAAAGGAGGCCAAGTTTATGTGGGATGAGAAATGCCAGTAGACCTTTAAAGATAATAAGAAATATATGACAACATCTCCTATTATGGCAGCCCCTATCCCTTGTCGACCATTGATACTTTATATCACGGCGATAAACGACTCCCTCAGAGCTCTTCTAGCCTATGTCAATGATAAGGGTAAAGAAAACACAATCTATTACTTGAGCAGATGTCTAATACCAGTGTAATTAAAGTATGCTCTGATTGAGAAACATTTTCTAGCTTTGATTTTCACTGCACAGAAGCTTAGAAACTAAATGCTTTCTTTAATGGTTAACCTAATTTCGAGGGTTAATCCATTGAAATATTTGATGACTCGTCCGACTCTTTTTGGTAGTTAGTTTGGTGGTCGATGATTTTTATTACAGTTTGATATACCCTTTGTGCTCCTTTGTGCTATCAAATGATAGATTTTAGCAGACTTTCTCATAGCGCACCCACTACCAATTGAGTCCCCCCTCAACGACAACCTGTCAAACAAACAGATAATGCAAGTGGAACAGCTCAGTACCAGACATTGAGAGATGTACTTTGATGGTGCTTTGTTAGCTAGTAAGGATAAAATATCACAAACAGTGATACCATGCAAAGTAGGAATTGGTCTAATTTTTGTTACACCGGATCAGACAATGTTGAGGTTCTCATACCACCTGACAGAGCTGCGTACCAACAATGAGGCAGAATGCGAGACTTTGATAACTGGTTTAGAATTGGCATTATTAATGGAATACCATCTATGAAGATTTATAACTCGTCATTCAGCAAGTGGCCGGGCAGTACAAGATTCTGAAACTAAAACTAATAGAGTATCACCAGTATACTATGAAATTTTTAGAATAGTTCCCTAATGTGTCACTCTACAGAATTCCTCGAGCAGACAATGCCCATGCAGAAGCATTAGCTAAGCTCACTAAGGAATTGGCATGTTTACCAGAAGACTCCATTGATATTACGATACAAGGACGTCAAGTTCTGTCATAAATCGACCTTGACAATGTACATAAACTACGAAAGGAAGAGATGACAACTATAGTGATGGAGGATATCGAGGATTGACACAAGCCATTTTTTGAGTACTTATAGACTGACAAATTTTTAGAAGATAATCAGTAACACATTAAATCAAGAAGAGGGCACTGCCATATGCTTTGATAGACGTCTTATAATGAAGTTCATTTGATCAGATGTGGCTGAGGTGTCTGAGCAGAGCATAAACGAAAAATATGGTTAAAGAAATGCATGCCAGGCTAGGTGACGCACATCAGTCAAGGTCGGAGATGAAAATGAAGATAAAGAGACTTGGATACTATTGGCCAACAATGATGACCCATTGTATGAAAAAAACTAAGAAGTGTCTCTAGTGATAGCTGCATGGGGTAGACTTGCACCAAACACTGAATGTGCTATAACTGATGATTCCATTGTGGCCATTTGGGTGTTAGGGTACAGATAGAGTAGGTGCTATAGACCCTCCATCTTCAAAGGGACATAGATTTATTTTGGTAGCTACAGATTACATTCAAAGTGAGCAAAAGCAATACCGTTAAGACAAGTCACAACACATCATGTCTTTCAGTTCTTCAGAAATCAGATTGTCTACCATTTTAGTGTTTAGTAGAGAATCTTTTCAGAAATGAGGTCAGCCTTCAAGAGCACAAAGATCAACAACTTTGTCAGATGCCGTAGAATAGATTGGAGTGTCGTCACCGAATTCGTTGATGCCATCGCCGCCAATTTCTCCACGATTATTAAGCATCATTGTCTGTCAATGATGAGGAGTCTCTTTTCTGTTTATATATTAGATCATCTCCAAATAACTTCTTCTTTCAGATCTTGTAAATGACCTTAAGTTATTAATAAACTTGGAGAAGAAAGGAAAGGCAAAAAGAAAATAGACAAAAGAAAGTTGTGGGGAAGACTTCATTATGATAATCACTATAGTTTGATTTCTAAGGTGTCTAAGATACTTTCACAGAGAAAATCAAATGAAGTTTTTTGTAACCAGAGATTTATGCTTGATACATATTATGAGTTCTTTATTCTCCTATAAGAGCAAGCTCCTATAGTTAATTACATCTTAAGTAGTTAAAACTACTTAAGAAATCTCCCAATTATGGCTAACATTTGTCTCGAAGAAATTTTAAATGTTAAGATCAAGGAAAGAAATGTCAATAAAATTTTTTTTATGATTTAATTTACATATATATATATATATTTAATTTAGAGAATTTGGAAAATATCATTTTTAATTTTAAAATATGAAATCAAACTGATCTCATACATGCAATAGTTTAAATAATCAAGCACTACACCATAAGCTATGTATTTATTCTGAAGAATAGATATATTACTTAGCAGTGTGGCTTGATTAAATAAACTAAAGAATCCATGACATCCATTTGGTCTGTGAACCATTTATGTTGACTGAAAAATTCCCCTATCTAATATGAAGCAACTTGATAGGGTTTATATTACCTGGGTTCTTAAAGTTTCCTACAAGGGCAAGCCCCTATAGTTAATTACATTTTAAATGACTGAAGACACACAAGAAAACTCTCGATTTAGATCAGGAAATATTGTTTTCATGCCTTCCAAAAAGTAGGATTCTCAAAGTAATGCATGGGGTAATGAACCTTAGTAACTCACAAACATATCCTAAGGTTTGGTTTCAATTTAGGGTTTGTTTGGGGCAGCTACAGCTTATCCAAATAAGCAGCTTATCCTAATAAGCTGCTGATCAGCAGCTTATCCTGATAAGCTGGCTGACAATTTGGTTTGAGAGTTTGGAAAATAGCTGATTTACAGTTGTTTGTGGATAAATGACCATTCTGCACTTGAACTGAATAAGTTGCTAAGTTGTTTGATTTGTGCGATTCGAAAACAGCTGATTTGCGTACTGTTTGTGGAAAAATGATCTTTCTGGCTCGGAGCAGTAGTGTTGTTTTCAACAATAATGTAATGAGAACACATTCAATATTCTAAAATTCAAGAAACACTGTTCAAAGAAAAAAAATTATACTCCTCACTCAAGAGTGAGTATCAAGGAACCTATTAAAATACAAAAAACATAACAAAATGATAAATAAAATTACTATAATATTCATTTTAAAATGTAATAGGGGCATGTTTGGACCAATGTTTTTTGGTTGGAATGCGGTCGAACCCTGAGCAACGCTATCCAGTTGGGATATTGTCCAGCCCCGATTAATATGGACAGTGAAATAGGTTGACCGTCTGCCCACCTGAAGAACTCACACTTGTTCGGACTGTTTGCCCACGATGGAATGGGCAGCTCACTATATAATGAAGATTCTCTCATTGTAAACAAAGAAGTAAATATGAAGTACATCTATCAGAAGCTAATATGAGCAGCAAGAATGGCAATCAAGTGATTATTCTTTTGCTTTATTCTTTTACTTTAGGCAAGGCATTGCAATGACAAGCAATGGAAGCCCATCCCTTCTTCTTTCATTCAAGTTAAGCTAATACACTTTCTTTTACAAGCACTTTTTTTAATCAATACCTGAGAGTGATTTATTAGGACTGCCACATACAAGCATCGAAGAAAGTAGAAAATCCTAACTCCTAAGTGCAATTTTCTGTTATTTAACTTTAGAAAATCAGAAAATTTTGTCTTTACTTTGCTAACAAGCAAGTAAACAATAAAAAAATCAATTAGTACCTGAAAATAGAAGTTTTGGATTTTCTGAATACCTACTAGAATTAAAATAGTAGTAATGTATTGATTTAATGTTCCCATGATCTAATTTCCGTAGAGAAGAAGTAGTATATATGTTAAAAAAAAACCATTTTTTTCTTATTATATAGAAAAAGAACAAGTTTTGAATCAAAATCAACCACACCCAGTACCAATCCTTTACTATTCATAAACAAAAAAGATTATCTTACATTTTAGAAACTGAAATAATGCATGCATTCTACTTCTAAGAACACTAAAATTCCATAACCTTGAGCTAATGTTGCTTATTGCAACATTACCTTATATTCTCATGCCTTCCAAGCTCCAAATACTTTTTAAGAAATCCTTTCCTCCGTGGTGTTACCATCTACTGTTCTTCTAACAACAATGAAAAACAACACAAAAAAAGGAAAATCTAAAGAAAGGGCTTGCCTTGTGCGATGATTGGATCTTCATTTGTTGGCTTCTTCAACCACAGCATAACAAAATCCTTCTCCTTGCCTTGACCGATGAGATCATTTTTAGGCAAGCATCCTATTTTACGATTTGCATAACTTGAAGCTCCAGCTCCTACTGCTCTACTATGCATTTGCGATGAGATGAAGGAAAGTACTGACCTCATATCGATGCCATCTTGTAGTTACCATATCCAGCTATTGAGTGCTGGGTTTCGATCATCTGTGCTTGGGTGGAAGCAACGACGACCTTAGGTGGTTTTCTATCAGCCTTTTGAGCTCCTCCTTCATCCTGGTCTGCCATCAGAGCGTGCGATTGGAATCAGCGCAGTTTAGGGTACAGGAGAGCGAACAAGAAGCTAAGGGCAGCAAGTGCGAATGAAGAAGAAAGAGGGTGGAGGGTAGTGAGAGCGAGCAGCGAGGTGCGAAGGGTAATCATTTCAACGAAAATGTGGATTGCAGGGGTTATCCCTGTTGACCTCATTTTTTATGAGGTCTTTTCTCTTCTCTCTCTTTAGCACTTAGGATCTAGCCTTAGGCTTTCCCTTTGACTATCTTAGAGGACTAGAAATGGAACCCACCACTTATAAATTTAAACACCTCTTAACTCCCTTTAAACTCCACATGTTTGATTATAAACCCCTAAGCCACTTGGAGGGTTAAAATCAATATGTGGAGGGTTAAAGGATGAGTTTCCTATAGGACTCTTTGGCCTTAGGAGTACCCTGGGTGGACTAGTCTGGTGAGGGTAAGTTTGCACACACCACACTCCCACACACACACATTCCAAACCCTAAAACTACCTTTAGCCAATTTAACTTCCCGACTCATGTAGGCAATTCATATGGATGGACCTCAACCCCTAGGCCCCTGGCTAAGAGGGTTAGGAACATCATAGTGAATGTCTAAAATGAGTCCTCTCATGGCTTTTGTGAGCTTAATATGGCTTCATGGCTCAACCAAAATGATTTCATTTCACTCACACTTAATCAATCTTCATTTTCCCAAAATTTCAATTTTTGACCCCGAGGGCCCTAAACCCACCAAACCTACCAAATAACCTTGAAATTGCCCAAAATTTGCAAAATTTCCTAAATTACCCAAAATTCATCAAAATCAGTCCTAAACATTTCCCACCATTCAAATTGATCATCCTTAGCCAAATATACCAAGAATTTCCAAAATATCCCCCAATACCCTCCAAATACCCAAAATGCCCTTTTTAACCAAAAATCCATAAATTTCAAAAATTCCTAGAAAATTCCAGAAAATCTCAAATATTCCCAATTTAATTTTGTTCAACTACACCATATGCCAACTTTGTCAATTTAACCCACTTTTACCAAAACCCCCAATTTGACCCATTCTTAACCCAAGTGGACCCAATGTCAAACCAAATCAACCCAATTGACCTTAATTTTGATCCAATTCAATTATAAACTTCAATTCAATATCCCTAATATCAATTTATACCAAATCCAAGCCCATATTGATTGACATTTAGATCCAATTCCACTTTGAAGCCTAAAGCCCAATTTTGGCCCATAACCTAAACTTAGCCCAAACCAACCCAATTCAACTCCAATTAACCCCAAATCCTCTCTAAAATATTCATAACATCCCCACAAGCAAAAAACTAACAAGATTTACCCCAAATTTGAACCTAAACTCCACCCAAACCTAACCCAAAACCAAAATCTCCATTTTTGGCCTAAATCCAAACCTAACCCAAATGGGCCCAAATCCCAAAATCAAAGCCCAACCAAAGTTAAAAACTCTTTGTGACACTCCCATAAGCATTTCTCAACATTAATTTTACATCAAATCCAACCTTAGCCCAACCTTAGCCCAAGTTAGCCCAATTTGACCCACTTTGGCCCCTTTATAAAAAAAGCCTAAATTAAATCCAATTCCACTCTAAATGACACCAAACCTTTTCTAATATGTTCATGACACATCCCTAAACTAAAACCAACATTTTTTTGGCCCAATACTTCACAAAATTTCCATCCACCAATTTGTTTTCAAACCTAAAAGGCCCACTTTCTTAAACCATCCTAAAAGCCCATTTTCACCAAATCCAAAAGCCCAAAATTAGCTCCAAAGCCCACATGACAATTTCTTCTCATCATACCTTTAATTGATATCATCCCTAAGTTCTAAATCAATCATCAAATAAATCCAAATCAAGCCTCATGCCAATTTCTCTTAAACTCATCAAAAATCCCAAAACCCATTCCTATGAAAATAAGCCAACCTTTTCCCAAGCCATGAGCAAGCCAAATGAAGCCATTTACAAGCCATATGAAGCCATGAGAGCTTTGACACCTCACCACGCCATTAATGGCAAGAAGAGGGGGATCTTTCTTAAAGCTTCATTAAGCATTTTTAACCTCATCCATGCTACACTCTAAACTATAATTAGCCACATCACCTTGAATGGGGACTTCACCACCCCTTCCTAGCTGACCCAACTGATCCCCTTCAGTCCAAATCAGATCATGGGGGGGGGGGTGAACCTAGCCCAAATACATGAGTTGAACCAAACCAAGCCAAAATGAGCCTTCTCCCATTCCATTTAAATCAAACTCCTTTACACATGTCCATGGCCAATTAGATCGCACTAAACCCCGACCTTGACCTCCCCGACCTTGAGGGTGACTCGACCATGGCCGGCCGACCACCACGATCACTTGGAAAACACCAGGCTGAGAGCACCCATTTAGTTTAAAAATTCAATTCTTCCTTGTTGAGCTGTCCCAACCTAATTAGACACCATGGCTGTTCTTCCCTTGACCAGAGCAGCTGATCCAAAGCCTCAACTCCCCCTGGGAGGCCCTCCAGCCATGTCTATTTAAACCCACCACCCTCTCGACCAAAGAAGGTGATGAACCAGACCTAAACAAAACTCTGCCAAAATTGCTCCAGGACCTTCTCCTCACCTAGAGCAATTGATCCCCACTGTTCTCCTGCCCTAAACCCCTTTGATTGAGCCCAATTTTGGAGCTCAATTCTCAGCCCAGAACCAGGACATCTCCCAAACCTCCACCAAATCCAAATTAAACTCACCCACACCTGCACAGGACCAAGAGAAGGAGTTCTCCAGTGAAAGCCCCCTCTCCAGGCCACCCAGTTTCTCTAGCCTCCAAGCTTTGAAATCGGTTGTGTACACCATCTTTTGGAAATGTTTATATTTTGATAGTAGTAAACAATGTTTCGAAATGGATTGAAGCTATTGCTTTACCTCAATGTGATGCTCAAAGTGTTGCAAAGTTTTTAGAAAAGAATATGTTTTACGGATTTGGAATACCAAGAGTAATCATAATCGATGGGGAAGTCATTTTAGAAATGCGATTATTGGGAAGTTAGCAAAGAAATATCATATTAATCATCACATTGCTACTGCTTATCATCTGTAGACAAGTGGTTTGGTTGAATTATCCAATCGTGAAATTAAAAGAATATTGGAAAAAACTGTTAATCCAAATAGAAAGGATTGGTCAATCAAACTGGATTATGCTTTAAGGGCATATAGGACTACTTACAGAACACCTATAGGAATGTCCCCATATAGGCTGATTTTTGGAAAAGCTTGTCATTTACCTTTTGAACTTGAGCATAAAGCATATTGGGCTATTAAAGAGTTCAATTATAATTTGAAAGATGCTGCTGAAAAGAGATTAGTGCAATTGAATGAGCATGAAGAAATAAGGAATGAATCTTATGAAAATACTAAGATTTATAAGGAAAAGATGAAGTTATGGCATGACCGGAAGATTCTTACTAAAAATCTTGTACCAGGATAAAAAGTTTTACTGTATAATGCTAGATTAAGAATATTTTCTCGAAAACTTAAGTCCAGGTGGATGGGTCCATTTATTGTGATAAAAGTTTATTCTTATGGAGCTGTAGATATTCAAGTTCCTAAAACTGGAAAAATATTCAAAGTTAACGGACATAGATTTAAACCATATTTTTCAGTTAATAAATCTAAATCTAATAATAATTTGATGCTGGGTCACTTAGAATGAGTTCTGGGTATGTCTAGCTGAAGACGTTAAGACAAGCGCTTTGTGGGAGGCAACCCATAATTATCGGTGTGCTTTGCTTTATGTTTGTTTTGTGTGCTTTGTTTGCTTTGTTTAGTTTGTTTTTATGTTTTTAGTGGTAGTAATTTGGAGTTGTTAAACTATAGTAGAGTTTATTTGACCTTAATTGATGATTTAGAGAAGTCAGAATGAAAATTTGGACACTTATCAGACCTGTGCTAAATTGAGCACTAGCGACTAAGCGCCGACTAGTTGACGCTTAGGCGCCGCAGTTATAAAAAATGTGAAAAATGAGGTTCTAGAAGCCTTGATCATGGGGGAGTAGTTTTGGAAGTTATTTTGGAGTTTTAAAACGTCTTGGGGGCAGATTTAGCACTTCCCAAGTCTTTAAAAAGGACCTGATTTAAGAGAAACATTTGTCCCAAGTCCTATTTTCATTTATATGTCTTAAGAAGAGATTTTTGAGTGCATCATGTCTTCCTGGGAGAATGAGATAAAGAAGAAGCAAGATTCTGACAAAAGTAAGTTCATCAGTGATAGTGCTAAAGAATTATTCAATGGATATCTCGCTGTTAGTATTCAAGGTATTGCAGAAATGATTGTAAGTATTGAAGCCCGAGTGACTTCAATGGAAGCAAAGATCAATGAAACTAACTTACAGTTGGAGCACATGGGATGACAAATCAAGATGCAATTCAGTCATTCAAGGTACGTGGAAGAAGCATATAAGGCGATATTTGTGAAGAACAAATGGATTGAAGAAGATGATTTAAGAATGAATAATTATCGCCCGTTTTATCAGATTTATATTCCAGAAGGGTCAAATGAGAATCATAATGGTTCGGGATATAATCCGCCTAATGGAGAATGGAATTAAAAGTGCTTTGTTCTTTTTTCTTTAGTGTTCTTGTGTGTTATGTTTACTGTTTTTGTGTGTTATGTTTGGTGTGTTTAGTGTTTATATTTAAGTATTAACTAAGCCTGATGATATGATGGTTACATCCTAGAGATGTATACTTATCAGTTTGAGATTAAAGTCTCTTGTATTTAGAGAATTTCATCCTTTATGTGTGGATAAAAATTTTAGAATTGTATTAAGTGTTATGTTTGTTTTAATATAAGTTTGTGTTTTTGTGAAATTTGTGTGGAATCAATGGATATTAAATTTTGATTTGGAATATTGGAAGATTTATGGGGAAGAAATAATTATTTTGGAGTTATTAAGGGTGATTAACCAAGTGATTTAGTGCATATACCTTAATTGTGAAAATCTAGGTATTGGCGGCTAAGCGCCAGAGTGTCGGCGCTTAAGCGCCAGATTTCGCGGCTAAGCGCCGAGAGTTCGCGCTTAGGCGCCAGTTCACGAAAATTGGTTCCCTACAGAGCCATTTTTAAACCTCCCCATTGTCTTCAATCTTCGGTTTATCGCGAAAGAGGAGCCTAGGGCATCATATTATGGATCATTTAAGAGCTGATCTCAACAAAAATTGCTATATTTGGATTCCTTGAGGTAAGAGCACTACTCCTAAGTAAAATTTTTTTATTTTCACCACGTATTTTGAGTACATTTTGGAAAATCTTAAAATCACTATTCATGGTAAAAATTTGAGGAAAAAATTGAGAAATTGCTTGGATTTAGTGAAAACATCTTTTGGAAGATAATTTAGCAAGTTTAGTTTGATTTTGGAATTTATGGTGAATTTTTCATGAATTTTTAGAGATGGCTCCAAAGTCAAAGCGTGCACGAGAAAAGACAAGATTTGATTCTGAAAAATTTGTTAGTATGAGGGCTGAGGAACGATACGTCGATGCATTGCAGTCACGTAAGTTGATTCCTGAGCGTGTGTTTAGTAAACCAGGAGAGGTGATTGAAGATATGATTGCTAGAAGGAACTGGGAGAATTAATATTGCTTCTCCGTTGTTGCTGTCGTTTCTGTGGTCAGAGAATTTTATGCAAATTTGTCTGCTGCAGAAGAGAATCAAGTGATGGTTAGGAGGCATGAGGTCAACTTTTCTTCTGGAGAAATCAATACTTTTTATGGACTACCTCCTGACATGTTTTGTTTTTATTCTAACAATCATCCTACGAAAGGAGTATTAGATGAGATCATGGAATTTCTGATTGATGGAAGAGGATTATGGAAAATAACAAATGATAGAAGAGTGAACTTTCCTACTTTCAAATTGAATGTCATTTCTAAGGCGTGGCATTATTTTATCTCACCTAAGTTGTTACCTTCGAGTCATACTAGTGAAGTAATGATAGAAAGAGCTGTGTTGAACCATTGTATTCAGCAAGGGAAGCCTATTGACATTGGAGGTATACTTTATGATTATGTTTTGAACTGTGCTAGATCAACCACGACTGCATGTATGGGATTTCCTTCATTGATTCATTCATTATGTGAACGATCTGGAGTGAAGTTTGAAGCCTGGGAAGTGGTTCTTCAGCCATTGAGACCAATTACCAGTGTATACATTGGTGCTTACACTGTACATTCAAAGTTTGGTTGGAGAGGAGGATTTGGTAGGGCTTCTATTGCTTCTGCTTCTGCTGCATCTACTTCTCGTGCTTCTACTTCACATGCTTCATCATCTACTGATTCATAGACTGGTTTATTAAGAAAATTTTGAAAAAATTGAGTCTTACTCGAGAGCATCTGAAAGATATGGATGGTAAGATGGACAATGTAGAAAGATATATTATGAAACATGATGAGTATGAGGGGAGTTATCAGCAATATTTGGATAGACTGATTAGAGGTGATCAGAGTGCTGAGATGCCCCCTCATCCATTCTACATACCTTATGTGTCATCTAGGGATTGGAACGAGTAGGATGATGATGATGATGAGGATGATGAGTAGGTTAGTGTTATTTGTTTTTGTTGTGGTGTTGTTGTTGATGTATGTGTGTTTTGTTTAGTATTTAGTTTGATCATTGTGTTGTGATATGAACCTTGATAGTATGTAAGACTGTAGTTTGTATTATTTTTCTGTTATGCATATTCAAATGTATTGTTGTTGTTTGTATTGATGTTTTATATGTTGCTTTGTGGTAGTGATGTGTAATAGTAAATGTTTTAATGTGTATGTTATGTCAGAGTTTTTAGTAGTGTGTACTTTAATTCAAAAACTGTTAGGAGATTATAAACCACTATTGGGAACTTCTACTTAAGAAACTACATGTTTAAAATTTTTCAAATTCCACTATCATCTATTATCTGTATCAGTGTGTTATTTTAGTTAGTGTGTATTTGCTTTGAAAACCTCCACTACTGTAGAAGTCTTTTTGAAATTTTAACTTTTCTTTGTATAAAAAATTGTTTTGAAAAACTAAATTTGATTTCAATTTAATCCTGTTATTTAAATTGTTATACTTGCATATTAGGATATTAAAAATTCCTGCAAGCATGATATGTCAGTTTTTATTTCTTACCCATGTATCATTTCTTATGCTTAAATGTTTTATCTTAACTAAATATTAAAGTTTTGGGGGGATTTTAAAAACAATGATTTTCAAAAACCTAAAATTTTATTTGATTCTCAAGAATACTTAAAAATAAATTTTATTTTTTGATTGAGAATAATTATGTACATGAAGTTATATTAGGGGAACAAGAATTTTTAAGATAGAAATGAATAAAAGAATTTAGTTAAAATTTATAGTAATTATGAAAAACTTAAAGTTAAAATTTTCTTAATGAAGAGGTGTTAAATAAAGTTAAACTATCTTTAGTAAGAAGTTTTGTATTTTTGGATAAATAGATGATTTAACTTTTATTCTTCAAAGCTTAAATTTCTTTTATTGAAGAGTAATTTTTAAATATTATTATTATGATTTTTAAGTGAAAGATGTATATCTGACCTTTATTTTAAATGGAAGGGTGGAATTCAAAATCATTAAAGGCCTTTCCACATATAGTAATCCTTGCCTTATAAAAAAAATGAAAGAAAAAGAAAGAAAAAAAAAGAAAAGAAAAGAAAAAGTGAAAAATAATATATGAAAAGGGAGGAGAAGCTTGAGGATTTAAGAGCCTAATCAAAAACTGGTTTCATACCTAACGTTTAAAATATAAGTTCAGAGAAAATATAAAGCTTAAGGTTATAATATAGTAAGTAAAATTATTTTCAAATAAAGATTTTTAAGTGAGAAAAATAAGTGTTGAGTCCTATATTTTGAAGAATCTATAAATATTTCTGAATTAGATATAAACTTATATTTGTCATATTCCTTTACTTAAGAACTTTCTAAACTTTAAGTTGGTTTTAATTACTGAAATTTTTTTTCTAAATTGGACTATTCCATTTCTAGAACAAAATTTTGTTATCTTCCTAAGAAAATCATTACATAATTTGCATGCTAAAATGTTCTATGAGATTAACTGTCACTTGAGGACAAGTAACATTTTAAGTTTGGGGGATTTTGATACATCTAAAATATATAGTATTTTTATGCACATTTTTATACCTATTTTTATTGATATTACACTTTAATGGAAGATATTTTGTGTTTTTCTTGCAGATATGATGAAAATGGATGGTCATGATGAAAGGAGCAAAAAATGGATCAAATTTGGAGCAAAAAAATGATGAAAAATGAAAATTTGGGCACTGGTGGCTAAGTGCCGCTGGGCCGGCGCTTAGCCGCCACAGTTAAAAATCGAAATTCAAATGAATTTGGCGCCAATTTCAAAAAGGGATGGGGTGCAACTCCTCGTGGTAACTTTCATAACTTCCTTTGGGCGGCAAGTTTGAATGAATGGGTGCATTCTTTGGTGGATACATTGAATCTGGACACATTTTGAAGAGACACCAAGGTACATTTTGGTTTACTATTTAAAGAGACTCTTAGATTAAGAGCTCTTCCTTTGCATTTTGAAGAGAGTTTTCATTAAGAGTAGGAGTAGAGAGTAGAAAAAGATATCTTCCTTTGCCTTTTGAAGGGTTCTTTCACTTGCAAGTTTTTATATTATTTTACTTTTATTTTGTGAGAGTTTTTATTAAGAGTAGGAGTAGAGAGTAGAAAGGAGAAAAGGTTCGGAGTGAAGTCTTCTTCTTCCCACTTCTTTTCTTTCTTTTAAGTTTAGTTTTTATTGAAGTTTGAAGTTATTCTGAGTCATCGGAGTTGGGAGATCCACTCTGAGGAGTAGTTTAGTGAAGAGTTAAAGTTTCAGAGGAACTTCCTGAGTCTTGTAGAGAGAATTTTCAGATAAGTGTTTATTTTTATTCTTACATTTAGTTTTTTAATTAATACATGTTTTTTTTTGTTGTTTTCATATGGTTTTTAATTTCAAATCAATGTGTTTTTGTATTTTATCAATGCATTCTGAGTAGTTTACTTTTTCTTTTTCTTTCTTAAATGGAGAAGTAATTAATTTATTGAGAATTGTTGTGGAAAGTATAAGTGTTTAAAAGTTGGAAGAAGTTGTGAAGATTGATTCTGAAAACATTGTTTACTTCTTAATTTGGCCTGTTAAGTTGTAGAATTTCTTGAGATTATGTATGATCCAATGCGGTGTTGTCTCATAAAAGTTAGTAAGAATCCCATGCAATTATATGGGTGAAAATTGTAGTCCATATAATTGAATGTAATATTAGAATATATTTTATGGAAGGGAGTAAAATTAGAGGATTTTAGAGTGACAGGCTAAAACCCCCTAATTTGGTTTGAAGTTTTGAGTTTTGTTATGAGAAGTTAGCCCCCAGTTGGTGGGAATTGAGGGAACTCTAGAGTGAGAGACTGGTATCTTCCCTACCTAACCATGTTCAAAATGATAGAAATTTCAAATTAATCTATGTTCTTTATAGAACCAAGTAAAGGTAAAGAACACATTTACTTCTATCTATCACAACAAATTTAAATACTTTCACAACAATACTTTAATAATTATTACTACTTCATAAAAGGAAAGAAAAAGATATTCTAGTTAATAGTGTTTTCCATACAGTGTTATTAGTTATTATAATTTTAATTTTTTGCTTAAAATTTTATTAAGGAAATTTCAAAAGACAAATCAACTTTTAAAACTTTTCAAAATCAAGACATACTTTCAAAAGCCATAAAAAAAGAGTAAAAAGATAATTTTCTGATTCTTTAAAGATTTTCAAATTTTCCCTATGGGTTCGATATCTCGGGGCTTAATCAGAAAGTCTTATATTACTTGATAAACGATATGTATACTTGCGTAGTATCCCATATTATAAAATCATAATTTTTATATCTAAATCATCAGCACATATATTTGGTGTGGAGTCAAGTTTTTGGCACAAATATATTTATCGGGGATCAATAGTATAAGGAGTTACTTGAGGACAAGTAATGATTAATTTTGGGGAGTTGATACACATGAAAATAACATGTTTTTAATATATATTTAATGCTCATTTTATGCACATTTTTTATGATATTGCATTTTAAAGAAAGTTATTTTGCATGTTTTTGGTTTCAAGTACAAGGAATGGATATTTTGAGAAAATGAGGGCCAAATGGAGCAAAAAGGGAGAACTTTATAAGGCGTCATAGAACCAGCCTTGGAGCCATAGTGCCAACTATCGAGCGAGGTGGGCGTCGTAGTGCCCCAGAGTGGAGCTATAGCATCAGTAACCAGTTTTCTAGAAGAGACATTGAATTTGGCTGAATTTTGAAAGGGTGCTTAAAGTGACCCTTGCTTATTTTCAGAGATCCATTAAAAAGGGCTAAGAGCTGAATGAAAATAGAGAGTATTTTGGTGTGTGTGTGTAAGAATTAGTGAAGAGATTTTTATCTTTGATTGTATAAGAAGACTTTGGAGATTGCTTGAAGGAAACTTCAAGATTTTCTTGAGGAGAAGACATAAGATAAGTATCTTATATTTAAGTTTCAGTTTTTATTCTTAATACTTGGCTTTCAATACAAATCATATGTTTTTATTTTATCTCCATCAATCTTAAGTAGTTTTCTTTCTTTCTCCTTGCATATGGGAATTACTCCATGAATCTTGAGTAGTTTTCTTTCTTTCTCCTTGCATATGGGAATTAATCATGTGGGATGAGAATGGTTTAAAGATTTCTTTTCATTTTAAAAAATTGCGATGACATTTTCACCTGGACTTCATTGACTTTACAAATTGGGCACTTGTGAGATTAAAATCTATAGAGAAACATAATGACCTGGGAGGGCTATGATTTCACGAAACTTGTGAATGCCTAACTCAAATTACGAGGAGGACGACAACAATCTAAGGAGAGTGAAAATAGATAGGGAGATAAGTTTTGATGGGCATATAATTGATGTTTCTAGGGTGACAAAATAGATTCTTTTATCAATTATATCTTGAGTTTGGATCTAAGGATCCCTAGTAGGTCCTATAGAGAGGGCACAGTTGATAATCTAGAAGTGAGAGACTAGAATCTACTCATCACTACTATAAAAGCTAAAAGAAACTTAAGGTTAGGCAATGTTCTTTGCTAGCACCGAGAGCGGGTAAAGGATGTGTATGCTCCTATTTGTCACAATACATCATTTTATATTTTCAATCATTAATTCTTACACTGATTAATATCTCTTTGCAAGGTGAAATACCTTTTCATAACATTCGAACTCTTTTAAACTTTATTGATCTTTTAAACTTTATTATTCTCTTAAACTTGTTCGTACTTTCTACTTAAATTTTGTTTTAATCTGTTACAAACATTCTGACATTATTCTCCTATTATATTTATCTATAATTTAGATATAAGTTTTTCAAAATCATTATTAAAAAGTTACAAATATCTCCATGGGATAGTTACTAAAGTTTTTAAAGAAAATCCTATATTACTTGAAACGATACGCATACTTGCGTAGTAATCCTAGTATGAATGCTTGTTATCTATTTTCTAAATCATTTCATCTATTCCAACTATCCGCTAAATATAATTTGAGATAAGTTTTTTGGTAATCTTTTGGAGTATGAATATCTGTATAATTGCGAGTCGGATCACAGGTCGAAAGAGAATGATTTGTACAGAATCACAGCTTATTTATTGAAAATGATGGATGCTGTGTCAGGAGAGTTCACACCAAAAGCTTAGAAGAACACCTTGGGACCCTAAGGAGAGAAAGAAGAAAGGAAGAGAAAGGTCACGTGGAGATGAGTACAGAGATCATGAAAGGATTTAAAAGGTTTGACTAGCTTACTTATGATGTATAAATGAAACCTAAGAAATGCAAGAACTGGATAGTCTTTTCATCTCATCACAATATGCTTATCAAGAAAATTTTTAATTAAAGCAAAATAAAAATATTCACATATATCTATATGTACATGATTACAATAAATACGGAAAAATGAGGTGTAAATATGTATATTGATTGACATGATAAAACATACTCATTACAATTATTCACCCATAAAGAAAAAACTTTACAAAATTTTTGGCCACTGCCTCAGCCGGGTCACACCGTAGCTGAGACATGCTTGAACAATAGCACTCTCTCTATCCTATCCTTATCTACCCTATCTATTGCAATACACAATCAGAAAAATATAACATGCTCTTCGATTACGAATAGTTCGATCCCTAAAGACGACATCTCCTCACGAATGGTAGCTAATTTGATCCTTAAAGAAGATAATTCTTCTTAATAAGGCAAAACTGGAGCTAAGCTAGACAACACCGAAATGATGGTTTTTCTTGCCAAACTCACCCGTTCCCTACGAAGTGGCCCTCTAGAGTGTGTGGAGCCCCCAACGACAATAGTGTCCATAATGACCACAACGCTAGAAACATCCCTCTCAACGAGAGGGGAGGTCTTAGAGCCCTCACTAGTAGACGAATCCATCATATCATCCATCTCTGAATTGTTGAACAAGGACGATCCTCCTCTGATATCCTTTCCCACCAACAAAGGTTGAGAAGAAAGTTGAGAGGCACGAACCGCAGAAGAATTAGGAGTGATCCCTTTATTATCCACCGCCTGAATCTCTGGAGGTAATATGTCGAGTGCTAACTCTTGGCCCTGAATTTCCCATAACATTGAATGAATGGGAGGGAGAAATGCCTTGAATAACTCGATCATCATCTAGAAGATCACTTCTCGAAGTATGATGCTTTTTTAACAGAAAATCGCCCCTCGCCACTAGAGAACTTCTTGCAAAATGATCTGTATTCTAATTAGAATACTTTATATCCACCACAGGGTCAAGGGTTTCCTCTCATTTACATCATGTTTCACAGTCATATTGTCCTTGAAGTTTGGCCTCACACTCTTCTTCATGGTCTGGAATATAAAGGTTTGGGTCTCCTTGATGACAGACTCAGGCAGCTTTCCACCCTCCATCCTCCAGGTCACTGAAAATTTAGAAGACAAACCAGCAAAGAACGCTCGTAAGTTAAGTATCTCTCCCCATCTATTTAATGGTTTTGCACATACATTAAGAGGTAATTAACTATAGTTTATTAAATAGTTATGAATACTTCAAACGTGATTGAAAAATTAAATTCTTTTCTCTTTATTGCAGTTAACGCAATCGAGAAGCAAGAGAATCAGAGAAATTTAATATGTACATAAAAAGGTGTCAGCACAAATCACAAAGACATTACGTGGAGGAAGAAGGACATGATATGGCATCGCTGCGCTCATTGAGAGCGGTCAAGTTCAGGGATGCAACTGGTCAATTTCCCATACCACAAAAAAAGGCGCACCTCAAAGAAATAATACACACCGAAGAATCCTACTTGTTAGTTCAGGTCTGATAAATTCGTAGTTCTCCAATTGAATGATTCAGGGAGAGAAACAGGCCCCTCTACCACCAATGTAGTTGATGTACGTACTATATGACCGCGCGATACCCCAACCATATAGCGGCCTAGTTTGTTGGTCACTCGACTCGATGATTGCTTAATGCGGTACCCTTTCTACCTAATGGCACCCGGCTTGAGAACGAGTCGGCCTAATGGCCATCCGTTTTGATGATCAAATGGTCCACTTTATGGGACCCATAAGCATCATATAGATACGGTGAAGAATACTTCCGTCATATCCTTGTAACATAGGAGTACGGTATGTAAATGTAACATAAACACTGCGATATCTCATGAATAAAGGTTAACTCATGAATAAAGGTTAACACAATTTTATCGTTAAAAATTGTGTTATATATATATATATATATATATATATATATATTTTCAGCAAAGAAGAAGATTTTATTAAGCTTTGGCTAAAACTTTACATCTAACATGAGGTAGATTTATCAAATCCCCATGTAAAAGAGAACTAAAAACATTAAAAGAAGAAGGATTAAACCCATGGAAAGACCCACAAAAGATATCCTTTGAAGAAGATGCTCTTGAAGCCAGCCAACTTGCAGGTTTATTCCCTTCTCTTAGGATATGGCTCCAGATGATATTTAAGGAAGTAGTCATATTGAAGATATTATTTATCCAAATCTGTAGATCCCATGGGACAGCAATTTGATGTAGTAAAATTTGAAGAAGTTGCAAGGAATCCATCTCTATATGGATAAAAGAATGATTGAGATGAATGGCAATTTTCAGTCCCCATAAAACAGCCAAAGTTTCTACTTCAAGAACAGAATTAGCAATGATGGGAGCTGAATAACACCATAAACAATGTCCTTTATGGTTTCTACAAATTCCACCAATTCCAGCATCAGGAAATTTGAAAAGCCCATCTGTATTGATTTTGATCCAAGGAGAACTTAGTTTCCTCCACATAACTAACTGAATTCTGGTAGACATAGCAGCAGGTTTGCTGGATCCAATCTTGTAATTATTGCTTCTCAACATAAGATAAGCAGTTTTTCACAATAGTTTGAGAAGAGAAGGGCTTCCCATTAAAAATAGTATCATTCCTTGCCAACCATAAGAACCAGAAAATAATTAGAGGGATATAAAAGAAAGCTGAACATTTCCAGTCCATCCAGCAGCATTCAATGTTGGTCCAACAGCAGAATAGAGAAGTAAGGCCAATATGATTTAAGACAGAAAACCAGATGTCTTGTACAGCTAGACAATGTAAGAAGAGGTGATTAATAGATTCCTCATTCAAGAAGCAAGATTGACAAATAGATGGACCACGAATACCTTTGAGCTTAAGTATATCATCAGTGGGCAATAATTTTCTGAATAACCGCCAACAGAAAAATGACATAGAGGGGGATAAATATTTGCTCCAAATCTTCTCACCCCAATCAGTCATAGACCAATTAAAACAATTGTGATAAATATATTTGGAGAGACTTTGGCCATTAGGATTTTTAGTAATAATTCTGTCATGCTTAGAAGGCTGGATGGGGATAGATAATATTTTAGATTGAGTCTCCAAGTTGACAATAGAGCTGAGTTTGGAAATGTCCCAACAATTTTGGGTCCAACAATCAGAGATTTTATGAATATTAGAAGAGTTAGAAAATTGATCTTGAAGGGAATCATTGAAAAGCCAAGTATCAAGCCAGAAATCAATTTCCCCTTTACCAACTTCCCAAACAAACAAATTTTCAGCCTGTAACTTAACTTTTAAAAGCTCTTTCCAAGTCTTTGTATCTCCTAGTTTAGGTTGAACTTGAATAGGGTGTTTGTTGTAGCAATATTTGCCATGCATGAAGTTAGCCTAAAAATTGTTCTTGGACGTAAATTTAATCCATTGTTTACAATAGAAAGAGAATGAAAGATGCTGAAAGTTTTTAAACCCCAAACCTCCACATGCAAGGGGTTTACATAATTTATCCCAATTAGTCCAATGTAATTGCTTATGATGGCCTTCCCATAAAAACTTATTGAAGATAGTAGATAACATTTTCTGAGTGCTTTTCTTCATTCTCACCATTTGGAGAGTGTAAAGAGGGAATGTTGTTAAAATGCTTTTTAAGAGAGTAATCCTTGCACCATTTGATAGAAATGTATTAGTCCAGCTTTGAATTTGAGAAGAAACCTTAGTAACCACATCATCATAGTGAGAAAGTTTTCTCCTGCCTTTGATTACAAGAAATCCCAAATAAATAAGATGATAACTAGCTTCCTTAAAGCCTGTGATATCAAGAATCCAAGTCCTGACCTGAGAAGATATTCTAGAGCTGGCAAGAAATTTACATTTAGTTTTGTTAAAGACCATCCCAGAAACATCTTCAAATTTCTCCAACATTTTTCATCATACACCTAATAGAACCCTTGCTGCCATTAGAGAAGATGATTACATCATCAGCATATGCTAGATGACTAACCAAAATATTAGATTTGTGCTGGAACTGAGTGTAAGGATGAGCAAGCTGGGACTGATTATTCATTCTTGAAAATAATCAAAAGCCAAAATGAATATATAAGGAGATAGTGGATCTCCTTGCTTAATCCCTCTACCAGCCTTAAAGAATCCATGACAGCCACCATTAAGTAAAACACTATAATAATTATTCTCCAACCACCTAGAAATCGGAGTTACAAAAATCAAGATCGAACCCTCTTGCAGAAAGCACATTGATACCGAAGGACCAACTAATAGAGTCAAAAGCTTTAGTAAGATCCAATTTAATAATTATATTGGAGCCTCTACAAGGTTTATCAATATCAGCTATCAACTCTTGAGCCAACAGAACATTGTCACTAATGCATCTGCCTTTAATAAAGGCAGATTGATTTTCAGAAACTAAAGTTTCCAACAGAGGCTGTAACCTTGCAACAATTATTTTACTGATAATTTTTGAAAAAGTGGAAGTTAAGCAAATTGGTCTGAAATCATGCCAAGAAGTTTTAAGTTTCTCTTTAGGAATCAAAGCAATTGAAGAAGAAACAAAGTACTTTGGAAGATCAAATCCTTGAAAGAAACAGTTTACAGCAGCAACAACATCTAACTTGATAATATCCCAAAAGGATTTATAGAAGTGGGCTGTGAATCCATCTGGTCCAGCAACTTTATTACCATCCATGGAATTAATAGCAGCATAAATCTCAGTCTCATCTGAAACCATAGTCAGTTTATTAGCAGCATATATATATATATATATATATATATATATATATATATATATATATAACCAATCCAAATCTATCTGGGGTACGCCTAAGGAATAAAGCGCTTGAAATCCGATAAAAGAATAGAGAGAGAGAGAGAGAGAGAGAGAGAGAGAGAGAGAGAGAGATGTGGGTGTGTGTGTATATATATATATATATATATTCAAAAGATTTGAATCATAAAGGAAACAAAGCATGAAATTTATATAATAATATAAATATATTGTCAGGAGGTTTAAGAATTTAGTGATGTTAAAATAATGCGATATGAATCATTTCTATTAACAAAATATAACATACCGCTAATTAATATTTAAATAACTAAAAAGTTATAGACTAATAAATGAATTTATTTTGAAATAAAAATATAAAATTAATAAAATTGGTATCAATGTTGAAGTCAAATTAAATGAATAAATATAATTTAGTTCAATATAAAAATTTTATAGAAACTATTTAAGTAATTTTTTTTTGGAAAAAAAAGATATTGAATAATAATTTTTCCGTTATCAAATTAACTTCATAGTTATAAACAAAGATATGATATTATATTTAAAAAAGTGAAATATTTTATTGGATCTCAGATATGTGGCTATAAATATAATTGAGATGGTTGAGGAAAGTGGTTGATGAAAATAATTCTTATCATTGATATCACTCACTACCTTAATATAATAGATTCCCAAAGGGGCATATGTGATCTTGGTAAATAATGGTTTTTTCCCCTCAATAACAGATGTGCTAATAAATTCCTGTGTTTGATTTTCTACTCATAGGATTACATGGTAGATCTTGGTGAGTGCTATTGAAAGTTCTACCTTCTTTATTATACTGAAATTGCCTTTATTTTTAATTATTTGACATTGATGTGAGCATTTGTAATGAAGACAAAATACCATAAGAAGAAAAAAAAATACAACAAGATAATTGAGACTTATAACACAAAGTGTTGCAAAACAAGTGGGTAATAGAGTGTTGGATGATTATAGATCAAATTGCCAATAGTTGAAGTCATAGGGTTTTGCCGACTTACTAGGCAAAGTCATTGGCTTGTTGACTGTAGTGCGCGTTCTTAGCTTACACGGGTTTGCATGTTGGTCCTTGAATTTGAAATGTGCATTAGTGAGCTTACTAGAAGATAGGCTAGTTTGTTGTGAATTTGGTGCTTCAAAATCACCTTCTTCATTCTCCATTTTTCTATATAGACTGCCCTAACAACTTTGAATTCACTGTTTCATAGACTTTGCTTAACTGAAATATTAAGTTATTAAGGGGTGAACATTAGACGAAGTTAAAATTTATATTAAGTCATATGATTTATCTTAGTTAATATTAAACACAGTTCTATTTCATTTCAAGTTCTAAATAAGCATCTTAGGCATCTCTGTCTACTATAATAACTTTTATCACTGAAATCATCTCTAAAAATATTGAGGTAGGCTCACATGTAAAGGTGAAAACTAAACTGAATAAGAATCTTTTAAGACCAATTAACAGGTTAAAAAATTTAAATAAAACTATATAACAAATAAAAAGATTTTGTTTGCATTCAAAATATTTATTAGCTTGTAAAACACAAATCAACCACAAACTAGAAGTTGATGATCATTTTAGAAATTATTTTATCAAATAGTGAACTTAAAAATTCTTTAGAAAAATAAGAAGAATTTATATAACATTAAATTTCAACATATTTATGTCATTAATACTTAAAAGTTGATATTTAAATTTTTAATATTTTGATATGATAAATCTTTACATGAAAATGTGTATTTCAACTTTAAGAAGTAATCTCTGGTTCAAATTTGAATTGCTTTATGTACATAAAAAATGCATTATCACTGATCCTAAGGAGATCTAACAATCCAGAGGGGATAGACTTTGATGATGGTGGGCCCGCTAATAGATCATGAAGCCTACATCGCCAACCGAATGAAACTGTCCGAGCCAAGCAAGCACGGCCAAAGCTGAATGAGCTACCAGACAAACAAAAAGACAACCAAACCACTTGAGCATGAACCACAAGGTCAGAGGCAGGGTGAAAGAACTTTTGAGCCGATCGTTACAGAAAAGTCGACCGGATGCAATAGCCAACCCTCCTGCAGAACTGGTCCAAGAGTAGATCAGGTCACACAGCATCTCTGACTATCTAAAAGACGCCCCAGAAGTTCCTCATCATGGAGTATGGGTTGACAGCCATAACATATTAGCTGGCCGATACATACTGACCAAGATTAGCTGATCGAACTGACCTTGTTGGCCCAAGAAAACTAACTTTTGTCGGCTGAGCTAGAAAGCAGTCAGACTACAAGCTCATGCATATAAAATACGAGAATACCTGAGTATAGACCCCTTTAAAATAAGAGCAATTGTAATACATCACTATGTACCCTCTTCTCTAAAAATAAAATAATCATTTATGAATAGACAAACACAATATATTACTATTCATTCTTTCTTCATTTCTCTCCCTATCTTTCTTACTTGTGCTATATTCATTAGGTTTCATTTACGAAACACCCTTTACTAATTACTTTATAATTATATTGTAAATTTAGATTAACGTAACCATTAATAGTCCTAACATAAATAACAAGCTCAGCACGAATTACCGTTAAGCACTCTATTGTCAATTTTTAATTCTATAAGCTCATAATTAAGAATATTCAGTGTATGAGCCTATAGGGCAACCCAGGGCGGGCGTTCGGCGGGCAGGGGAACAAAGCTAATTCTAATTTATTCCTTTGAGGCCTAAACAAAACAAAAAGTTACAACTGTCGCTTTCCCCTTGCACTACAGGCTCCAGCTACAACGCGCCTTCTGTAGCTGTCGCTGTGGCCACATGCGCTCGAGCCAGGCTCTGCCTGAATTGTTCCAGCAGGTCTTGCCCGTCTGGGAACGGCTCCACCGACTATGATTGCCTGTTTGAGCTCTGATCTATAATATGCTTAAAATTTATTTGAATATTCATTGATTTAACAAATTCATATTATATCATCAGCTATTAATCTATTTTTGCTTTTCTTCGCATTATATGAATAAATAAATAAGATTGATTTCTTAATTGGTTAGAGGCTCTTAATACTTGATTATTTTAATAATTTCATCGCTTAAAGCTTGTTGAGTGCAGGGATATCAAAAGCTCTTCTTTTAAGGATAGTTAATGTTAAAGTCATTTAAGTAGTTTGTATTCATTTCTTTGGTTAAGTTAATGAGTTAAATATGACTAATTTTTTTGTTTGATTTATAAACTAGTGGAATAAATATAAATATTTATTTATTTGTATTCAACTCGATTTTATTCAAATTAAATAAAAATAAATAAATTAAAATTGGTATAATATTTATATATTAAATTTTTATCGTGTATTTTAGACAATATTAATTTTTATTAATTTTTAAATTATTTGAATTAGGACTGTAAATGCAAAATAATTTTTATGTGTGCATAAGAATTTAGGAGTAATAGAGGGTTGAACGTTGGCTAGGGCTTCAACAAAGTTTCAGTCCAAAGCCATCTTCGGGAATGGGAGCAAATATCGGGAACTAATAGAACGCCATGGAAGCGCAGAGAGTAGAAAATTCTAGCAGAGGGACGAGCTCTATATTATTATTATTATTATTATTATTATAAAAAGAAAGGGGACGGAGCTATAAAAGAAGAGAGAGTAGGTCCCTGGTACCCAAACCCTTGGTATACAAACAAGCTAAAAGAAGAAAAAAAAACCCAAATAAATACATGTATACTAAAAGTAACGTAGAGAATCTCCCGAAAAATTGAGATAATTCTAAAAATAACACTAAAACCTCATGTTAAGGAAGCCTAATAACACCAGAAGAGATGACGGGAAGAAGGTGCAATACAGCCGTGGCCACACGAGAAAAACTCCTTCTTCAGAAGGCCAAATAACACCAAAAAGCATCTGTGGCCGCGTCGAATAACCCCACTTAACAACCTCCAATAACCCAAATAAGGAGTATCCAACAGCACCCAATAACTCAAATATGATACCACTGTAAACCCGTGGTTTAGTAATCACACCAAGAATATGCCCCGGGAAGTGCTAAGAAGCCGCAATGGTCAAATTCAACAAAAATGACATGAGTGCACCACCCGCGGTACCACCAAAACAAAATAACATCAGTTTACTGACCGAACCGCAATTACGTAAGTAAATTAGCTTATTAAATTATGGCCAAACTTAACCCCAAATCTGATTAAGCGGCTAATGTACGATAATTAAAGATTAAAGTTTTTATAAATAAATATAAATCGCACACTAGGGGTACTACGCAAGTATACGTATCGTTTCAAGTAATATAGAGTTTTCTTTTTAAAACCACAGATATAGATCCCACGAGGATTAATATAGTTAAAAGAAAGAAAACTAGTAATTAATATCTTTTAATTTAAAACTAATTAAAACATGCATAATAGTGAAAGTTAGCTAGTGATAAAACAATAAACAAAGATTCTTTCCCCCATACGAAATATTCCATGATTAATAAGCAGTTAAAATTAGTTGAGAACTTAAAAACGTGGTTTTGTGACAAATAAGAGTATATATATCCTTTACCCTTTGGTCCAGGTCATAAAGAACATTAGCTAGTTTTTAAAGATTAGATTAGAATGTATTATTAGTAGAAATGGACGAATTTCTAGACTCTCACTTCTAGTTTCCCCCCGAATGGTTGCCTATGGTCTGGCCTACTAGTGACCCGTCACCTCTTTTGTAAAACCAAATTGATTGAATTTAGTCTGTCACACTAAAAACAAAAATCAATTATACGCCCACTAAAGATTATTTCCCTATTTATTTGCATCTCCCTTTTAAGAGAAATGTGATGCATATAAGTTAAAAATTCTTAGCCCACGGTCAGATCTTAAAAATTCTCCATAGTTTTTAACAATACAAGAGGCCAATTTGTAAAGTAAATTAAGATTAGGTACATTATCATCACAAATTTTTAGAAAATAGGAAATTAAGTTCTCAAATGTGATTTAAATCTGTTATTAATTCATTTCATATTCCTAGGGAGAAAGAAAAGAAGACTACTCAGAAAGCATAGAAATTACACCACAAATCATATTCATATAGATCAAATCAAAAGTACTAAACTTAAGAAACAAGATATAAATATTTATTCGGAATGTAATCCAAGCACTCCTTTGAAGTTTCTCTGACTCCACAGACTCTAACAGGACTTTGACTCTTGAATTCACACTAAACACTCATTAAAATAAAGAAGAAGAAAAGAAGAAGACACATAACACTCTTAATTATTTGCTAATTAATTCTCCCTCACACACTACACACTCTACTCGCACACTCTAGCACATACCTTGCTGTATAAATGGTCCTCTATTTATAGATCTCCAGAAATGACCAAGAGTTGCTTAAGACACCTCTTCAAAATTTGTCCACATTCATTGAATGTTCTAGAAATTAACTGTGCCGCCTAGGCGCCAGGATCTCTGCTCGAATGGCTCACATTTAGGTCGCACCTCTTCGTTTAATAACTGCTCTCCCGTGTCTATATTCATTGCATTTGGTTTATAACATGTGGGAAAATGTCCAGAGGCTTCTAGATTTGGTTGAAAGCGTCAATAACCATCCAATAATCGTAAAAAAATCTCTAGAATCAATCTGCTGTGTCTGGCGCCTAGGTGCCAAAATCAGCCTCTTTGTCTTTTTGGCTCATTTTTGCTCCTTTTTAACTCTTTTTTTTGATAAAATCAATTTGTTCTACCTACAACCAAAACATAAGAAATACCTTTCATTAAAACATAATATTCTTAAAATATTAATAAAAATTTGATATAAATTTCTAAGTAATTTTAAGGCAGATCATTTACCCTCCCGCAGTAATGCGACGGATACAAGAGTGCTCGGATAACTCTGGAGTATCGCATGAATAACACTAAGAGTATCTCCCACGATATGGAGGCCAACTAAATGAAAAGAAAGTGGAGTTCTTGTATCACCAATGACCCCATAATACCACCCGCAATACAACACAAAGTAAATTCCAGATAAGTCAAGAATACAACCATGGATAACACAGTGCTCACATAACATCAAGATACCACTATAAAGACACTGTCAATAACACTCGCGATACATATGTTGAATATTTAGAAGCCAGCGGAGCTCGCGGACCACCGATAATCCCAGACTACCACCCGCAATACGACTAGGGAACAAAATAAGGCCCGGATAACCCTTTGCTAACACCATGATACCTCTACAATAACTCATGAAGCTAATGAGTCAATAGGCCTTAATGAGTGCCCCCCTTGGAAAATTAGTAGGTTTTGCTTCTGAAATCAGGCAGGGACAATTCATCTCCAATTAAAAGGATCTTTAACATTGAAGTAGGAGCATTACTGATAGGGGAGTATTAGAGAGAGAGCCATACTTTGCCAACTAGTTAGCACATTTATTACCCTTTCTAGGGATAAGACTCCACACAGTGTGAATGAAAATAGTCATATGCCAGATTTGTCTAACCTACTAGAAGAGGTGTCTGTTGACCTCATTTTTTATGAAGTCTAATTCTCCTTTTTAGGAGCTCAGGATCAAGCCGTAGGATTTTTCTGTTGACTATCTTGAGGACTAGTGATGACACCCACCTCACATAGAACTTATAAACATTTATTGATACTTCTTGTGGAGTCCCACATGGGTGGTCAGAAGCCTTCATTTGTCACTTGAGATTGATAAGAACAACATGTGAAGTCTCAAGAATAAGTTCCATTAGATCAATAGACATTAGGGCAACCCTGGGTGGCTTGGCCTTGCACACACACACTTAAACTCTCCACTAGTTCTCACACACATCCAAACCCATCCATTTACCCAAATTGATTAATCTTTCCCTTGAAGCCTGTAACTACTCCTTAACTCTCTTAAAGACTCATGTTGGTGATCCTAAGTTCTTATCCTTTGGTTAGGATGGCTAGAATCAACATGTGGAGGCTTAAAAGATGAGTTTTCATAAGGCTTATATGACTTTAGAGAGGCTTATTATGGCTTGCATGCTCACATCATCCAATCAACCTAAAATCCTCCCTAAAATCAAAACTTGCCCTAAACATTGTAAAATTACCAAAATAACCCTAAATTTCTAAAAATACCCAAAATTGCCAAAGCCCTTCTTACTCAAAATCTCACCAAAATCAATCCTAACCATCTAATTTACCTAAATTTGCCCATAATTCTACAAATTTCTGAATTCCCAAAAAATGACCAAAATACCCTTAATTATTTGCCTATAAATACACCACCACCTCACAGCTAAAGGTGGAGACTGACAAAAACCATTGTAAAACTCTGCCAAAATTATTCCAAACTTTCATTGCACTAACACGAAACTCATCCCAATCGTTTTTGGCCCCTCTTTCCTCACTAAGAAACCCTAATTCATCACTTAAATTCAAAGCTTTTTCAGAAATTCCACCAAACTCTACAAAACCTCAAATTGACCATCCAAAAAGCTTCACAACACCTCAAAATCACTTTCTTGATCAAATGACCTCATTCCTGAGCTCCTTAGCATAGTTAAAGACCAAACCCTATACACCATTTGGTCTAAAACATACATAGGCCCATCGGCAGCTCAAATCATCACTTAGATGCGAGGCAAAGCTTCTCAACCAACTCAATCGATGCCACATCTCTTGGGCAAAGGTATAACCCGAAACTTCTCATTTTTTCTTTGGTTTGGACCTTTGTGACTGAAATTTACATTTCATGCATATCTAGCCATTTAGATGTGTTCATCTCACTCAGATGAAGGTATAAAAACAAACATCACTTAATTTGATGAAGTATCGAGCGAGATCTTAGGGTTAGAACACGAATGATTCACGAATTACGGGCGATCACATATAATGAATGATAGCCTTCCATTCATG
Organism: Papilionanthe hookeriana x Papilionanthe teres; assembly: GCA_022702705.1. Lineage (NCBI taxonomy): Eukaryota > Viridiplantae > Streptophyta > Magnoliopsida > Asparagales > Orchidaceae > Papilionanthe > Papilionanthe hookeriana x Papilionanthe teres. The sequence continues at coordinate 144,031,587 of CM040429.1, read as the reverse complement.
CGTGTATCGAATGAATGGTGAAGATCGAGTTGGATATCACGAGGATAAGCGAACCACTGATGGAGTGAGCAGCCAACATGGAAAGCATGATGAATCAACAAATAACACATGGCCTTTTGACGGATCTGAGGATGGTGTAGCGCTAAGTCGGATAAATAAGCAAATAATGCTTTTTTATTTAATTAAATGCAAAAAATGCAATTTAACTTCAAAAGTTCATATATTGGTGTAGAAAAATCCTAAGAATGAAACAAAATAACACTGTGCTCAATGAACAGAGGAGAATTTAATGGACTAAAATCCAAAATATTTATTAAGTATTTTATTTTAAATTAAATAAAAAATCTAGAGACAAATTTTGTTTTAGTTAATTAAATAATTATCAAAATAGCATGAAACTTTGGAGGATTATTCCTAATGGCCTTAGAAATGTTCTCTGATCTTTCTAAGGTTAGAGAACATCTCTAGCATCAAGAGCTCTAATTACTTTGGTTAATTATATTTATTTTGATTAAAAAACTATGAAAAATAAAATAAAAACAAAAAAATATATAAAATCAAGTGTGGTGAGTTCACTTTTGTCAGAAGACCTTAAGCCAAATAAGAAAGATGGGATTTAAAGTAAATATGTATTATTAAGCATTTTTTTCTATTTTAAAAATTAATAAAAATTAATAAAAGTTAAAATGTGTAAATATAAATGAAAAAAACACAAAAATAGTCTGATTAGAAATATTGACCTTAGAATATTTTCATAAAAATTTTGAAAGCTAGAAAACTTATTTTTAATATAAAATGTATTTTTTAAGAAAATAATAATTTTTTCTTAACATAATTATAGATAATAAAATAAAAATAAAAAAATTCCAAAGATAGATTTGGGGTTTTCTTTGAGATCAGAGACTCCTATTAAAAATAAAATTAAAGTCAAAATAAAAGTTCACTTTTAACTATTTTCTTGATTAAAAAAGTAGTTAAAAATATTTAGAAAATTACAAAAATACAAAAATATTTAAAAATGACACAAATTACTCTTTGATTAAGAAAAATAATTTAAAAAATGCTTTTACAAATTTTCAAAAGTTATGAAAATGTATTTTATTACTTAAATTTATTATTCTATATTTTTGGTTAAAATAATTATAAAAATAAAATAAATTAAAAAAATATATAAAACAAATTTCTTTGAGTACTTTGAAGTTAGGGAGACTAATGAAAAATATAAAAGTGAATTTTCAAATTAACAATATATTTTCTAATTATTTATTAATTAAAGTTAATTAAAAATTATAAAAATTAAAATATAATTAAAAAAATAATGACAATTATTCTAAGTAGTCTTCTCACTCATAGGAATATACTAAGATTTTTCTAAGGACAAAAAACTTATTTTGATTAATTAAATTAATTAACATTGAAATTCATAATTATGAACCATAATAAATTTAGAAAATAAATAAATATGAGAAAAATCTAAATTCTTCTCTAATGTTTCAATTAACACATGAGTAATAGGTAAGCAAAGTTCCATGGTCATTTGAATCAAATTAAAAGAGTAATGGGTAGGAAACTGTACGGGTAAAACTGTAATTTTGGAATTTTATACTCTAATTAAAAAAATATGTTAAAACAGAGGGTAAAATGGTATTATTTGTAATAATTAATCATCTGAGTTGTTTGAAACACAAGGGTTAATGGGTAGAAACCAATTCACATTATTTTCTACCAAAGGGCATAATTCTAATTATCAAAATCGTTGAGGATTGGAATATAATTAAGTTTGGATGATCCAAGTGTGAGGGGAAAAAGTTACAAAGTCAATAACCCACTGATTTGAAACCCCAAAGCGAATGGTGTAGCATAGTCAAACCTTTTAATATGGATCGAGTCATCAAACACATCTCATGAAACTTTTTTCAAAATTACAAATTTATCTTTAAAAGACCTAAGATTTCCTTAGGAAGTGTCCACATCATGCTTTACGAGATTGGTTAACAATTCAAACATTTTATAATGAATTAATGAGATCTCTTAGATCGATTATAGATGTTGCTGGTAGTAGATCATTAATGTCAAAACCTTTTGATGAGGCATATTCTTTAATAGAAGAGATGACTACTAATAATTTTTAATGGCCCACTGAACGGGTAAATACAAAAAGAGTATCTAGTATTCATGATTCTGATGCAATATCTATGTTGGCTTCTCAAATTGTTGTTATTTCAAAAAAAAGATCAATTCAAAATGAACTATTGTCAAATGCCTCAAGTGTTAAAGGAAAATTCATTGGGACAGATAGTAGATTCTCAATCATCTTATGAGACTTTGAATTCTATAAATAATAGACTCAACAATCCTTATTCTAATTATTATAATTCTGGTTAGAAAAACCAACTAAATTTAAACTAGAATAATAACACTACTACTGTTAACCCGCAGTGGGGGAACAATTTTGTGAACCCATTGGGAAATTCGAACAACCAGAGAAACATCAACTATAGACGATCTCATCCTCCAGGTTTCAATTGTAACCCACAATATAAGGAAAAGAAATTTTCTATGAAAGAATTAATATTAACCATGGGTAATCAATTATAAAGTCAAGGGAATCAATTACAAAGTCAAGGTAACCAAACAGAAAGTCAGAGAGCTGCTATTAAAAATATTGAAAATCAATAGGACATATTACTACTGCACTTAGTAATAGACCTTCAGGAACCTTCCCTAATAATGTTAAAATTAACTCAAAGGATCAGAGTAAAGAACAAATTAAGGCGGTACAGTTAAGAAATGGAAAAGAATTGGAATCAAGAGTGCAAAAAGATGCTGATGTTGAAAAAGAGGTGGAAACTGAAAAAGGTAATGATAATACATATCCAGATTTAGAATATCCCCTTAAACCGATGAAAATTACTATAGAAAGACCACCACCTCCGTTTCCTCAAAGATTGAAACAACAAAAGAGAGATAAAAAATTCTCAAAATTCTTAGAAATCCTTAAAAAATTAATAGTAAACATTACCTTCGTTGAAGCCTTAGAACAAATGCCTAACTATGTGAATTTTATGAAGGATATACTAAATAAGAAAATGAAGTTTATAGATAATGAGACTGTTGCACTCAGAGAAGAGTGTAGCACAATAATTCAGAAAAAGATTCCTGAAAAACTCAAAGATCCTGGTAGCTTCACTATACCTTGTGCTATTGGAGAAATTTTTTTTGGAAGAGCCTTATGTGATATGAGAGCCTGTATTAATCTCATGCCTCTATCAAATTTTAAAAGGTTAGGAATAGGAGAAATTTTCCTTACTTCAATAACTCTTTAGTTATCTGATCATTCTATCACTTATCATAAAGGTGTTGTAGAAGAAGTTTTAGTAAAGGTTGATAAATTTATCTTTTCTGTGAATTTTATTGTTTTATATATGGAGGAAGATAAAAAAACTCCTATCATTTTGGGAATACCATTCCTTGTAATTGAAAGAGAAATGATATATGTTCAAAAAGGAGAATTAAATATGAGAGTTAATGATCAAGAGCTAACATTCAATATATCAAAAGTTATGAAATACCCTACAAAAGAAAAAGATGATGATTGCTTTCAAATGGAAATTTGTGACTATTTAAAAGATGAGCATTTTAAGAAAAAGTTTGAAGAAAAAGGAGCAAGAAGATTGGAAATGTGAGGATGAAAATGAAGTGGAAGATAAATAAGATGAGATAGATAATGAAGAACTGGGTTATGTTCAAGAAAGATTTGAGATGTTGAATATTACAGAAAATGATAAAAAAAGTCTAATTCCATCTATTATAAAACCTCTTGAACTTGAGATGAAAATACTTATTAACCATTTAAAGTATGTGTTCTTAAGAGAATTATCTACATTACCAGTTATTGTATTCTCAGATTTAAATGATTTACAAGAGCATAAATTATTAGATACATTAAAAGGATACAAAAGAACTTTTGGTTGGACTTTAACTGATATTAAAGGAATTGGTCCTTTAATCTGTATGCACAATTCTATTGGATGAACAACATAAACCTAAAGCAGATCTTTAAAGGAGATTAAATCCAATGATGAAGGAAGTAGTAAAGTAAGAAATTTTAAAATGGTCGGATGCTGGAATTATATATCTTATTTCAGATAGTGCGAGGATAAGTCCAATTTATTGTGTTCCTAAGAAAGGAGGAGTGACAATTGAGATGAATAAAAGAAATGAATTAATAACCATGATACAAGTAACTGGTTGGCGAAGTTGTATTGATTATAGAAAATTAAATGCCACCCTAGGAAAGATCACTTTACTTTACCTTTTCTAGACTAAATGTTAGAGAGGCTTGTTAGGTGCAAATATATTTTTTTAGATTGATATATTGGCTATCATCAAATACCAATTTCTCCTAAGAATCTAGAAAATACCACATCTACTAGTCCTTATAGAACATTTCCTTTTTGACGAATGCCCTTTGGATTATGTAACGCACCTGTAACATTTCAAAGATGTATGATGTCAATTTTTAGTAATATAATTGATAACGGAATAGAAGTTTTTGTAGCGGATTTATCTATATTTGGAACTTCATTTGATGCTTGCTTAAATAACTTAGAAAAAATTTTGGAGATATGCAAAAAAATAAATTTAGTTATAATTGGAGAAATGTCAATTTATGGTTGCAGGAGGAATTGTACTTGGACATAAAATTTCTGAATATGGAATGAAAGTAAACCCTACAAAGATTCAAATCACGTGAAACTACCACCTTCTACTATTGTGAGCGGGGTTAGAAGTTTTTAGGACATGCTGGTTTCTACAGGCGATATATTAAAGAATTTTCAAAATTACCAAGCCTCTATTCCAACTTTTAGAAAAAGATAAGAAATTTAATTTTTATGAAAAATGTTTAAATGCCTTTAAATTTTTTAAATAAAAATTAATCACTGCCCCTATAATAGTTTCACCTAATTAGGAGAAACCTTCTGAACTAATATGTGATGTCAGTGATTATAAAATTAGAGCTGTTTTAGGACAAAAGTATGATAAAATTTTCAAGGTCATATACTGATCGAGGGGTGTTGTGATGTTGTGTAACTATATGTGTGTTTAACCAGTGTAAAAACAATATTAAATAATAACACAGTTACCCCTTTATCAATGCAAGTATACGTATCGTTCAAGTAATATAGGGCTCTAATGGAGTCCTAGATATCGATCCCACAGAGAAGTTAGAGATTTTGAACTAATTAAAGCAGTCACAATTACTATCTAGTATACAGAAATAAAGAACACTTATACTAAACTCTATTACTAATTTTAGAATGGAAGACTGCAATTTAGAAAAGTATCTCTCCCCTTGTTAAGAGAATTAAGTGAATGGATAATTAAACTAAATAGAATTGTATTGTGCCAAATAGGAGCATTCCTATTCTTTACCCTTTGGTCCAGGCATAAAGATTATTGATTAATCTTATGCTTGGTTACTGAATCTGCGGCTAGGCTGGGAGGATACCGGCTCTCACTTCGGAGCTCCCACCTTCCCCTCATTTGAGGGCTAACATCTACACTTCAGCACCCAAATGATAGGACCGAATTGAAGATTTTAGTCTGTCACTCTAAAATATCCAATTCTACGCCCGATAAATAATATTTCCCTATTTATTTGCACCCTCCTTTCAAGGCTTGTGCTTTCCCTGAATCTTGGATGTAATCTTTACTTTAGTTGTGAAATCAACATATTTTAACAGTTCAATTGGCCAAATTGAAAGCAAATTAAGATTCAAATAAAAGATTATCAGAATTTTTATTGAATATTTTAGGCACAACTAATTTAATTTTTCATTTCACAAAATCTCAAAAACAAGGAGAAAGACAGAGAAGACTACTCATAATGCATAGGAAGAATAACACAAAACTTAGATTTCATATAAAATTAAAGTTATAAAATAATAAACAAAACTTATCTCAAATTTTCTCCCCAAGCAGACTCCTTGAAGTTCCTCTGACTCTTCCTTCTTGTACAACACACTCAACTAAACTCAATATTATACTCTCTAGAACACACCTACACACTAAAGATACTAATAAGACACTCAAAAAGGACACACCAAGGACATGCCAAGGACACACATTCGGCCTAAAATCATCTCTATTTAAAGAGGGAGAAATATTTCCAAAGGTTGCTTAAGCACCTCTTTAAAAGCGTCCAAATTCATTGAACATTTCTTGAACCGACCTTCTCGCCATCGACGGGCTCGTTGGCGCCGTCAGCGTGCTTCTAGAACATAGGTCAACTGCTCAGGCTCACTGTCAGCGAGCTCGATCTCGCCGTCAGCGGGCTCCTTTATAATATATTCAAATGCTCTCGGGAAAAACACACCGTCGGCGGCTTAGTTCAATTTTTGTCTCTTTTAGTCCTTTTTGTTCCAGATTTGCTTTTTTTCTCTTCTTTTTGCTCCATTATCTATAAATCTTCATTCCTGCAATAAAACATAGAAAATACCTTTCTTTAAAGTGCAATATCAATATAAAATTGGTATGAATTCTCAATAAATTTTCTCTGGTCATATACTATGCTAGTAAAACTCTTGATGAAGCTCAAATTAATTATACCACTACTGAAAGAGAGTTATTATTGATTGTATATGCTTTTGAAAAATTTAGGTCGTATTTAATTGGGACTAATGTATAGTGCATACAGACAACTTTGCTATCAAATATTTAATGCAAAGAAGGATGTTAAAGCTAGATTAATCAGATGGGTACTTCTAATGCAAGAATTTGAATTTAAGATAGTGGATATAAAGGGAACTAACAATCAAATAGCTGTCATTTATCTAGGTTGGAACAACATGAGTTCTCTAATTTTAAAGATGAAATTACAAAATCTTCCCTGATGAACAACTTTATAATATTAAGGAATGAAACTTATCGTGGTCTTCTGATTTTGTGAACTATATTGTAAGTGATATTTTACCACCTGAATTACTAAAAAAATAGAAAAATTTATATGATGCCAAATTTTACTTTTTGGATGACCCATATTTATATAAACAATGTAAGGATCTAGTTATTAGGAGATGTGTGCCTTATGAAGAAATTGAACCAATTATTCAGAGATATCATGATTCTGAATTTGGGGGACATTTTGGAACTGACAAAACTGCACATAAGTTTTTACAATCTGAATTCTATTGGCCTACACTTTTTAGGAATGTTAATAGATATATTAAAATATGTAATTGATGTCAGTGAGTAGAGAAAATTTATAGAAGAAATGAAATAACCCTAAATTTTACATTAGAAGTTGTGATCTTTGATGTTTGGGGATTAGATTTTATGGGACCATTAATTCTTTCATTTGGCAATATATATATATATATATATATATATATAATATAATTGTTGACCTCATTTTTGGTGAGGTCTTTTCTTTCCTCTTAGTACTTAGGATCTAGCCATAGGACTTCTCCTTGACTATCCTAAAGGACTAGAATTGGGACCCATCCTTTAGCAATTCAGCTACTTCTTGACTCCTCTTGGAACTCCACTTGAATGGTTTCAAACCTCTAAATCACCTTGGAAGGTTAAAACCAACATATGGACAACCAATAGTGAGTTCCTATAGGATTGTTTGGACTTAGGGTGACCTTGGGTGACTTGGGCTTCTTTTGTACACACACACCCCTAAGACACTTAACCTAAACCCTGAACCCCTGCCTTTATACCCTTTATGAAACTCACATTATTGAATCCAAGCCACTAATCTTTGATTACGATGACTAAGGTCAATATGTGAAGGATCATAAAGTGGTTACCATTTGGCTTTACTTGGTTCCAAAGTGGTTGGACTTGGCTAAATCCATGGCTCATGCTTCCAAACCCTAATTCCATTCCAAATCACTTTTTACCCAATCTTGAATCCACTAAAATAATCCCATTCTTCCTTATTTGAAACCCCATCCATTGGCCAAAATTTCTGGTTTTGACATTGGGTCCCCTAAACTTACTCAAAACGACCTAAATTGCCCCCACAACCACCAAAATCATCCAAAAATTCTCAAAAATTACCCAAAATTTCTAAGAATCATTTTGAAATAATTTACACTTTTTAAATCCACCAAAATACCCCAATACCCTCCAAATAATCTCCAAATACCCTAAATACCCCTTTTGGCCCAAAATTCCAAAAATTCCAAAAATTCCTAGAAAATTCCAGAAAATCCCAAATATTCCTAATTTAATTTTGTTCAACTAAACCATAAGCTGATTTTGCTAATATAAACCAATTCTATCAAAATCCCCGATTTGACCCATCTTTAACCCATGTGGACCCAATGTCAAACCAAATCAACTTAATTAACCTCAATTTTGCCCAAACTCAATTCTAAACTTCAATTTAACATCTCCAATACCAATTTGAACCAAATCCAAGCCCAATTTGATTCACATTTGAGTTCAATTTCAACTTTAAACCAAAACCACAATTTTAACCTATGAACCAAACTTACCCAAATTCAACCCAATTCAACTCATTTTTCCCCCAAATCAACTCTAAACTCTCCCTAATATATCCCTACACCAAATAAAACATCAATTGTCCCTCAATTTGAACCCAAACCCAACTCAAAATCATTTGAAACCAAAATCCCCAAAATTTGCTTTAAGGTTGTCACCTAGCCCGAAAATCTCCAAATTGAATCCCCTAAACCCAAAATTTCCACCCAGTTTCTATCCTAAACCTTTCCTAACAATCATTTGAAACATTTGAACCATCAATTTGCATTGAACCAAGCTCTAGCCTAACCTAAACCCAACCTAACCCATGGTGACCAAATTTAATCAAAACTCCTAAATCCACCAAATTGGAACTCCAAATGAACTCAAATCCACTTCATGTGTTCATAAAAAATCTTCCTTACAATCATTTACACAATTTTGATCAATTAATTTGATCCAATTCAAAACCAAACTCAAGCTAACCCATCTCAAACCCAAGTGAACCCAATTAAACACATGAACCAAATCAAACTTAACCAATCCAAATTCGATCAAACCAACCCCTTGGTCGCCAAACCTAGGCCTCCTAGGTGGGTTTGACCTAAACTAACCCATCCCCATGAGCCATGGACCAACAGTGCATCACTTTAGACCAATGGGCTAAGCCACATGGCTAAGGCGATGTCCCTTCCTTAATCTCCCTTTAAGAAACCATCTCTGCCAAATTAATTGAGCTAAACTCCTCCTCAGCCTGCCCAACTGCTTGACTGTCCTTGCTCACCACTCCAGCCACCAAAAATAGCCACATCCGAGTAGCCCAAGTGTCCTTGAAACCCAAAATTTGGCCTGGACAGTGGCTAATCCTTTCAGCAGCCACTTGGCCTACTCTGCCCTCACCTTAAGCGGCCCAAGGCACACATTGCCTGGCCCTGAGCTCCCCTCTCCGGCAAACTCTATAAAATCCTCCCCTCTCGGCCATGAAACAAGTGCTGAAAATTTCTTCAAGAATCCCTCCCAAATTGCTCCCAGACCTTCTCTCAGCCTAGAGAAGAAGAGCACCACTGTTTTCCTGCCCTAATTCTCACTAGTTGAGCTCAATTTCAAAGCTCAATCTCAGGCCAAAAAATAGGACACCTCTTAAAATCCACCAAAACTAAATTAGACTCACCCACACCTTCACAGCACCAAGAGAAGGAGTTTCTCAGTGGAAGCGCCCTCTCCTAGCCTCCCAGTTGCTTAATCGACCAGAGCTTGGAATCGGGCTTGGTCGAAGCCACACCTAGGCAGCTCACCAGGATCAGAGACTTCATCAAGAGGCTCCTCTCACTCCAGCAAACATGCCGAACATCTCTGATTGAGGCTTCACCTCTCAAAACCAAGGTATTGACCTCTCCTCCCTCCCGAGCTTTTAGCAATTCTCCATTTTGTTCTGTACAATTTCAATGCATGTTAGCCGCATAGATAGCTTCGTCTAAGCTAGACGCGTCGATAGAGACCAACCACTCATGATTTGGTTGAGTCTGGAGCGAGATCTTAAGGTTTTAGGGTGGACGGCTCTCGGGCTAAGTCAGTTGGGGATGATGACCAGTGACCGTCCGATCGCGCGTGTATCAGATGGACGGCAGAGATGGAGTCGGATGGAATCACGGAATGGAGGCACCGAATGGGAATGCACCGAGTTGAGCTTCGGATCTACCTAGGTTGAGGTGGCACCGCGTCAGATAGGTAGGAAATTAAGTTTATTTCCTATTTATTTAAGTAACAGAACCTTTAAAAATGCATATCTTTGCATAGAAAAATCTTAAAAATAAACTAAAAATACCCTCTTGCTCAGTGAACAGAGGAGATTAATGTGGAAAAAGAATTAAGTTATTTTGTTAAGTATTTTATTTTTCATTAATTTAATACTGTTCTAAGTATTTTAATTCTCCATTCATGCATACAATTCACCATGGCATGAGACCATAGGGCTTTTGTAGCCTCTGATCTTGGAAACATTCCCAGAATTTTCCAAGGCCAGAGGCTATCTCTGTGGCAAGTTATCTATTTTTTAAGTTTATATGCCTGTTTTGGTATTTTAATTCCAATAATTAGCATGTTGATTAATAAAATCTAGAAGAATTAGGGGGAGTAACTCTAGACTACATGACCCTAGGAAAATTATGGTTGGACTTAAACCATTTAAATGAACCCTAATTTGGTCAAAACATTAAAATTAAGACTGAAATAATTCGGGATAACCACACATTAAAATAACAAAAAATCAATTCTCCACTGATCCTTAGGGTCAGAGGAGTCTCACATAAAAATTTGAAACCAATTGAAAATGGTTTAACCCACTAAATGAAATATTTAAATCACATGACCACTTTTAAACTTTAAAAATTTATAAAACCCAAAATACTTTTCAAAAATTAACTAAATTTGTTTTGGGGTCTCTCTGGTATCAGAGGAGTCTATGAAAATTAAAATTGAAATTTTTCTAAAATTTTCATTTTTAACCCTATTTTGAATATTTTAATAATTAAAAAATAATAAAAATCACAAAAATAATAAAATTTAGAAAAATGTCATATTTGGTCTCCTAATCACTTAGGAACCAACCAAATATTTTTCTTAAGTCCTTAAGAAAAGATATTGAATTTTAAAGGCTTAATGCATTTTTTGAATATTAAAAAATGAATTTTTAACCTTTCTCACTAAAATAATTCTAAAATTCAAAGAAAATTCAGAAAAATATAAAACTTTTTTCTCTAAGTTCCTTGAGGTTAGAGAGACTTAAGAAAAATATAAAACTTAATTTTCAATTTTAATTTTATTTTATAATTAATTAATACTCCAAAAATTAAAATAATTATAAGAAATAAAATATACAAAAAATCACCAAAATTGGTCTAAGTGGTCCTCTAGTTAGTAGGAACATCCCATAATTTTTTTAAGGATAAAAACTTTATATTGGTCATATTGTTGAATTTTCATTGAAAATCCTTATTTTTCATTAAAATAAATATATAAATTAAATAAAAAATGGAAAAATCACATTTTCTTCTCTAATGTCTTAATTGACATGTGAGTGAAGTGAGATAAAAGCTTCAAGTTCATTTGAGCTCAATTTAATGAGTTATGAAGTGAACAAGCTTAAGAGGGCATAAAGGTAATTAAGGGATTTTAACACTAATTAATGCTTTAGGCTTAATCAAACAGAGGGATGAATATTTGATCTTAATTTCCCTTGGATGATTGAAACTTAGGGAATTAAGGGGTAGAAATCCATTGATCACCTACAACATCAAAATGAAATCCTAATTAATTAATTCATTTAAATTTTGGAAGAATAATTAAAATTTGGATTATTAAAAATAGGGATGTGACTTAGGGAGATGTCAATTCTTTAATTTAAAGTCCCTAGATGGATTAATAATATTCAACTTTTAATTAAATCTAAATTATGATGATTGAAATTAATAATCCTTAATTAAATTAAAGCTTAAAACATTAAATAGTTTAATAATCGAATTAAAATAAATTTTAAACATTTAAAATTAATTTGAAATCACTTACAACTTAACTTAAGCAAATTTGAAATGTTAAAAACTAATCTCAAAATAATTTATAATCAAGATGTGATAATTAAAATCAATCTAAAATAATTAAAACATACTTGAATCATCAAAACTTAATGGAATTAAGTGATTTAAATACCTCTCTAACTTGAACAATTTTAAAACATTTTAAAAATCAATTTGAAATTTTATAACTAAACTAAACTGTTTTAATATAACAATTCAACCTTTGTGGTTAAATCCTTTAACAAACTAATTTGCCCCTGAAGGCTTCCACCTTATAACCCTCAGGTGGAGTATCAAATGAAATGTCACTTTACTCATCGGATAATCGAATGTCAAGTTCATCTGAAGCGAGAAACAAAATTCAACTAAATTCTTGGATGATTAATTCACCTGTACAATAAAACTCATTTGGACTCAAAATAATCCCAGAAGTATTGAAAAGATATTCAGGATTCATCCTGAGCACTTTCTCAATATGATGGGATGTTTTAGAGGAACAATTGAACTTAATTGTTCTTTGGTGAAGAAAATCATCCACAAAACACAAGAACCTAGACGATATATGAATTGACTAGCAATAGGATTAGGATTTTGGTAGACAACCAGAACCTTCCCTTAGCTTTACCTAGGTGCTTGTTGCAAATATTTAAATGCTCTAACATGTGCAGCCGGGAATGACGAGAACATCCACCAGGTACGCTTTTATTTTATTGCGATTCATTTACCTGCACTGTACTTTACTTCTCTTGCATGTTAAACAACAATGCCACCCTGCATGAAAACTGAAATTTTTAGGATAGCCACAAAACCGAAGCTCGAAACTAAATTAAAATTCAATACAAGATAAAATTCACCGCCACAAAATTCAAAGGATATGACAACTCAAAATTTAATCACAAACAGAACAACAAAACTACAACTACAACTAAATTAAAATGTATCGTTGAATGATAGGGAATCCCTCGGATGATGTAACCCACGTGTTGCTAAAGAGATTTCCCATGGTCTAAATGAAAGTGTGGAACTCATTCAGTTGAGTTTAGCAATTTCATTTAGACTAAGTGAATCAGATGAAAATAATGGTGCCAGGATGACAGAACCGTGGGATCTTAATCGGTTCTGTTTAATCAACTTTAAGATTTGTTTTAATTAAAATGTTAAGACATCTGAACCTTAAGACTCTTCTAAACCAAGATACTTCTCTTATCTCTTGATTGCCACCTTCTAAAAATAAACCTCTTCAACAACAAGGAGCTTGGAGCATAGTGGGCACCACGGTCATCTTCATCAGCAAAACTTGGATCTACTTCAGCAAAACCATTCTTTAGTCTAGATAACCAAGCCAAAGGATTTTGAGGTAGTTTACTTAGTGCAACATAAATCCTCAACTTTTTTGTTAGGCATTTGCATAATCATGTTATGCAAATTAAGCCCTAACCGGTCTTAGGACTCCGAGGTAGTCGTTTGGTACGATATAAACCCTCACATCTTCGAGGCTGTTCGTATGAGCATGTCATACTAATATAAGTCCTAATTAAATAAAATTGGCAGGATTGAAACATTAAATAAATTCTCAAATTGAAGCCAAACAATAGGATAGTTGGGAAGTCACCGAAGTTCACTTCAGGTCCGTGACTTCCCCTACTTCTCTTCTTTTGGACTCTTAGAAATAAACTGTTCCAAATTTGAGCTATTCCTTATTGAAATTTCCAAAATCCAATTTTTTTGAAACCTTAAACTTTGAAATTCTGAAGAGAAAAATCACTGATCATTATCGAGAGTTTTCTTAAATGATTTCCGTCATTTAAGATGTAATTAACTATAGGGGCTTGCCTTTATAGGGAACTTTAAGAACCCGGGTAATATAAACCACTGCTTAATTCCTTCATATTAAGCAGGGGAACCTGTCGGCTTATAAAATTGGTTCCCATACCAAACATATATCACAAAACTTCTAGTTTATTTAATTGAGCCGCATCATCAAGCAGTGTGTCTATCCCTCGGAATAAATACACTGTTTGTGATGCGGCGCTCGTTTATATAAACTATTTGGTATGTGAGATCGGTTTAATTTCATATCTTAAAATTCTCAAACTTAAAATTATTTTCAAAATCAAGTGCTACTTTCTAAATTATATATATATATTTAAATTAAATTTAACATTTAAAATTTGTTGACAATTTCTGTAGGCGGTCCCTTTTTCGAAACACTTAACCTAAAAATATGCCCACAATAATATATATATATAAAGAGGGATGAAGGAACCGTTGGGGAAGGCTGCTGCGGTGAGAAGTTTCCATGGAGGTCGCGGTTCACAATCTGGGCTCTGATCTTGGTAAAATCTCTCCACTTCCTCCGATATTCGCTTGGATTGTGTAGATCTCGGGTGGATCTACAGTTTTAGGTGAATTTCTGACTCTTTCATCTGATTTTTCTCCTCCGTTTTTTGGGGATTTTTATTTTTCCATTCGATTTTCTGCTTTGTATGCTTGGATCTGCTTTAGGTTTGTTTAGATTTTACTTTTTCTGCTAGTTTGCTTGGTTTTTATTGAGTTTTGCTTGGTTCTTCTTTTTACTTAGTGTTTTCCTTGTTTTTTTTTCCTTTGATTTTGTGTTTTTATTTATTTACATTTTTCTTGCTGTTTGCTTTCCTTGTAGAGTCTTTTTTCTTGTGGCTTTGTTTTTTCATTTGCTTGAGCCTTTTTAGGTTTTATGTTTTATTTTTGTGCTTGGTTTTATGTGTTTTAGGTGGTTTTTCTTGTGTTGTTCTCGTTTTCTGTTTAGATCTCTTTATTTGGTTTGGTATTTTATTTTGTTTGTGTTTCCCTGCTTTGCTTAGTGATGGAGCGATCCTATGCGGATGTGCTCGGGGGAAATAAGGACTCCACCGAGTTGAAATCCTTATTTTTCCCTCAATCATTTCATGATGCTTTGGCTCTAGGTGGAGATTATATGTTTATTTAAAAGCTGGAAAAAAAATGGGAAACCCGCTATTTTCATTTTCGATGCGGAAAATGAATTACTCGTGGCTCCATTTTGATTGACGTTGGTAGGTAAATGCCTATATGATCATCCGAAATTGGAGCTAATTCGGAGGGATTTTGAGCTGATGAAGTTAGTCGGTACCTGGAAAGTAGGATTACTGGATGGTAGACATATACTTATTCAACTTTCTAACAATGAAGATTATACTCGGCTTTTTGCTCGCATGATTCTGAGGATTGAAAATCAGATTATGAAACTACTTAAATGGTTCATTGACTTTGACCCGAGAGCTGAATCCCTTACCATTCCGGTCTGGATACGTCTGCCCGGTTTGAAGGTTCATCACTTTAAGCCTCAGTTTCTATTTTCTATTGCTGGGATTTTCAGTAAACCTCTTCAGATTTATCCTCCTACCAAGGACTTAGATGGTTCCCAACCAATTATCGCCAGGTTTCTTGTTGAATGGGACATTCCTTAATCCCTCCCTGATGAGATGTGGATTGGGTTTGCTCTTAATGGGTATTGGGTCAAGCCTGTTCTTGAACGACACCCTTCTTATTGTCCTCATTGTAGGATGTTTGGACACAATGCTGCTCAATGCTATCACTTGCACCCTGAACTCAGGAGGGTTAGAATTGAGGATCCTAAAGCTAGCTCCACTCACATAACTCCTCATCTGGATCACGACACTGCGGTTGCTGCGGTGCCTGAGGGTATCGTTGGTCAAGACCTCCACGTAGAAGTCTTGGTGGAGGAGGGTGTGCATTTGACTCCTCACATCATTGACGAGCTGGTTCTCGCTGCTTCTGAGGGCAGTGCTAGGTTAAAGGGTCTTGAGGTGAATCATTCTATTCCTGTTATTACTAATCATGTTGATTTCAATGCCGAGACCAATCAGGTTATGGATACTGGAGATTTTGTGCCTCCGGTACATCTAGGGGGGGTTGATGGACCTTCCAAGGATGTACCGAAGCCTTCTGTTGATTATACTGATAGGGTCTCGGTTAACACAACTTATTTGGGCGGGGACCTCTGATGTTCCTTTGGAGGAGATTTCCACTATAATTAAAGACGAGTGGCAGGTTTAAAAATTGCGAAGGAAAAAAAAAGAAAGGAAGTTATGAATTAGTTAATCTTCAGATAGGTTCTTTACCTAATACGAAGTATTATCAATCAGAAAGTGATCACGGACATACCCTAACTAGGTCCTCTAGAAGGGGTAGTGTGTCTAATCATGTTTAACGTCTTAATTTGGAATATCAAGGGAGTTGCGGATCCTCACTCCCTTGATAGATTAAAGCTATTATCGAGGATCCATAAGATGGGTATTGTCTCTATCTTGGAACCCATGGTGGCTCCTACTAATGTTAGGGTCTTATGTAAATTCAAGAACTTTTATTTCTATCGTAACTGCTCTAATAAGATTTGGCTTTTTTGGTGGAAGCACCTTACCGTTATTGTTATTGTTGATGATGCTCAATTTCTCCATGTTTCTTTTTCTGTCGATAATTTCTCTAGGTGCATGACCTTTGTCTATGCGGGTACCTCTACTCTTGCTAGACAAGATCTTTGGAACAAATTATGTACCATGGGCCCTTTAATTCAAGATTAATGGATGATTGGTGGTGATTTTAATATGATCATGCATGATTCTGAGAAGCTAGGGGTAGAAGAGTAATGTCCTCCTTGATAGAATCTTTCAGTAGAGCTATGTCGAATGCTGGCCTTTCTGATCTAGGTTATGTCGGATCTAAATTCAGCTGTTTGAATGTCTTGATAGGTGTTTTTCCAACCAATCTCGGCTTAACTCCTATGCCTTTTCCCAAGTCCAACATTTGTGTAGCTCTGGTTCTGACCACAAACCTTTGCTCCTCTCTTTTGACTTTTTTCATAAGCTCTCCACTTATCAATTTAAGTATTTTAATGTTTGGGCTAAGCATAACGATTTTTTAAGACTCGTTTCTGATAATTGGAAGTGTAATGAGGTGGGTGGAGCTTGGTTCTTCTATGGAAACTGCATAAAAAAGTTGCCAATGCGTTGAGATATTGGAACTGGGAGGTTTTTGGTGATGTGCATGCTAGAGTTGTCAAGGCTGAGGAGCGAGTCAATACTCTATAAGCCCTTGATGAGTCTAATGATATAAAAATTGCCAAACTCCAGGATGCCCATAGGGATTTGTTGGAAGCGTGTGCATGGGAAGAAGAGTTGTTGCAACAGAAAGCTGGTGACTTGCATTTCTCTCAAGGGGACCGCAATACTACGTATTTTCATGCATGCATCAAGCAACGTAGGGCTAATAATACTATTGTTAGAATCCAAAATGATCATGGGGACTAGATTACTAGAAACCAGGAGCTTGGTGATAGTGCTGTCAATTATTTTTCTAAAATTTTTTAGGCCCACCAGACCAATGGTACTATTGAGGTGCATGTGTTTGATGACACTAGGCCTTATATTGAGGAGTTAGACATTTGCGGTATTCCTACCACTGAGAAGATTTA
Source organism: Papilionanthe hookeriana x Papilionanthe teres (assembly GCA_022702705.1). Taxonomy (NCBI): domain Eukaryota; kingdom Viridiplantae; phylum Streptophyta; class Magnoliopsida; order Asparagales; family Orchidaceae; genus Papilionanthe; species Papilionanthe hookeriana x Papilionanthe teres. Next base: position 144,014,031 of record CM040429.1, on the reverse strand, counting down.
TGAGGTGCTCTCGGAGATTAATATTAATAAAGCCCCTCCCCCGGACGGCTCTTCTTCTGATTTCTACATTAAGTGCTGGGATATTGTGCATAAGGACATGGTTAATGCTATTCAAAGTTTTTTCAGGGGTGAACCTCCCAGTAACTATTTCTCGGCAGCTACTATTGTCCTTATTCCTAAATCAATTCATAAAACCTGTTGGGAGCACTTTAGACCTATCTCTCTTACCTCTGTTATCACTAAGATTATCAGCAAAATCTTAGTTAAACGGCTCCAACCCAACCTGCATCATCTGATTTCTCATAACCAATCTGCCTTTATCAAAGGCAGGGGAATCACTGATAATATTATGTTGGCTCAGGAATTAGTCTATGATCTTGAAAAAAAGTGTTATGGTGGCAATATAGTCACTAAACTGGACATAAGGAAAGCTTATGACTCCCTTAGCTGGGATTTTATTGTTAAGATTCTTCACACCAGAGGCTTTTCTATGCATTTCTGCAAGCTCATTCTCAGTTGGCTCCAGTGCAATAAATATAGCATTCTTATTAATGGTAGCTCCTTTGGTTTCTTCAGTTCTAGTAGGGGGATCAAGCAGGGGGACCCCTTATCACCTACGCTTTTTATTTTGGTCTTTGATTATTTTTCCCGTTTGCTTAATACACTTTTTAGCAATTGCTCGCACTTGCACTTTGCCTATAAATCTACGGTTATTGTCTCTCATTTGGCATATGCTGATGATGTCGTTCTCTTCTCTAATGCTAGTAAAACTACTATTAAGAAGATTTTTGCTTTGCTTAAGCAATTCCAGAGTGTCTCAGGCCTAGCTTTCAATTCTGACAAATGCCATATTTACTTGGGTAAAACTGTCACTAGGGGCAATGCTAATTGGGTAGCTTACTTAACGGCGTTTGCTATTTCCTGCCTTCCTCTAAAATATTTAGGGGTTAATCTTCTTAAAGGACGAACTAAACAGACTCAAATGGATGAAGTGATAGAGAAAGTTTGGAAGAGAATTGGGATTGGAAAAACAATTCTCTGTCATTTGGGAGCAGAATCATTGTGCTTAAGAGTATCCTGCAAAGTTTGCCTTTATACGCTTTGCAAGTTTTAATTTGAAGAAGAGCACATAGTCTTCATTGGAAAGGTGTTTTAATACATTTCTTTGGGTGGGATCTCATTCTTCTAGGAGGTGGCTCCCCTGGAAGGAAGTTTGTAGACCCCTTAGTGCAGGGGGGGGGGTAAAAGTTTACTTCACATCGCTGATATTAATTTTTTAAGCTGTGGCTCAATTTCAGTAAAGGTGATTCTCTGTGGCCGGTCTTTATGCATGGAAAGTACTGCCACACCTCTAACCTTGCATTTGTGTCTATGAGGATTGGAGAATCCAGAGTGTGGAAACGTCTTCTGCAGGTTAGAGGTTCGTTTAAGGATTATATTTTATGGGTGTTGGGTAACAGCCACATCTCCTTTTGGCTCGATAGTTGGTCCCCTATTACCTTAGATATGGTTGATCCTGTATACACTGATACCCTCGTCTTTCATACTTGGACTCAAGAGGGTTGGAACGTCCCCTTACTTATTAGGCTTGTGGGCTATGAAGATGCTCAACTGATTTCTTCTATAACTTTTGATCACAATATGAAGGACACTCCTTTTCTTAAGATGGGTACCATGGGTCCATTACTAAAACTTTATACACCTCCCTACATCCTTTCCCTACCATTCTTTTGGGGGACAGTATGTGGAATTGGGCTTTAACCCCATCTATGTCATTTATGGATTGGAGACTCTTTCATTCTGTGTTTTCTTGTGATGACATCCTTAAGCTTAAAGGACTGCGATTCGCTTCCCAATGCCTGCTCAGTAAATGTAATCTAGAATCTATAGAACACTTATTTTTCTCCTGTTCTCTTTCCTCTACAGTGTGGAGAGACGTCGGGCATTGGTTTGATCTCAGCCTCACCCCCTCTCGCAATTTGGCTGATACTTGAAACATTTTTAACCCTCATGGTAGGACCAATCATTTTTTACAAATATATACATACATACATACATACATACATACATACATACATATATATATATATATATATATATATATATATATATATATATATATATCTATATATATATGTATACTTGTACATCTGTGTTTCATCTTTTCTTATCTACATCATTGGCTGGGATCATATTTGCTATGTAATTGAAGCACCTATTGAATTATATTATACCTTGTTGATTGTATTAAAGAATGCAACCTAATGGTGTCGAGCTAACATTGGTGACATTTAGCGTACTTATTGGTGGATTTGCCGACTGTTATGAGGTAGTTGAAATTCTTTATGGAGGCAATATAAAGGCTTCGAACGCTCATGCTATCATATATAACAATACTATTTATGCTCATTGATCTCAATTTTAGTTTGGCTTTACTTCAGGATTTATACAAATTTGGGTATTTGTGCGGTCACATCGAATGGTGTTATGCTCTATGGGACGATATCTTCTTCGTAGGCGGAATGGATTTTATGTCGGATCATGCTATTGGGATCGTTGTGACTGTTTTTATTTCGAGACCCTTTAAGTTCAATATTATTACGAAGATGCTCGCTACGGTCTCTTGTGGTTATTTGTATGTTTCTTTTCTACTTTGTTGCTGTGTATTTGCTTAGTGTTTACGTCTTTTGTTGTTGTTATTTCTTTCGGTGTGCGTTGAGTCGCGTCTTGTTGTATTGAGGGAGGTGGAACCTCTATGATTGTGTTCCATTGCAGCTTTTTGTTCTTTTAGATTGGGGATCCACTTCCCCTCCCTCTTTTGTATGAGTTTTATATTATTAACACGTAGGGAGCCACGAGACGCTCTTTCCTTATATATATATATATATATATATATATATATATATATATATATATATATATATATATATATATATATATATATATATTGATTGCGGTGGAATATCTATCAAAATGGATTGAAATAATAGCTTTACCCAGATGTGATGCTCGAAGTGTTTCCAAATTTTTAATGATAAATATTTTTACAAGATATGGAATGCCAAAAGTTATCATTACTGATGGTGGATCTCATTTTAGAAATAATCTGATTCAGGGATTGACGGAAAAATATAATATTATGCATAGAATCTCAACCGCTTATCATCCTCAGACTTGTGGTTTAGCTGATATATCTAATCACAAAATTAATTGAATTTTTGGATAAATCTGTAAATCTTCATAGATTAGATTGGTCTGCTAGATTAGATACTGCATTATAGGCATATAGTACTGCTCATAAAACTCCTATAGGAATATCTCCTTATAGATTGATTTTTGGAAAGACTTGTCATTTACCAGTAGAATTGGAACATAAAGCATAATGGGCGATAAAAGGGTTTAATTTAAACGATGCTCGCTAGAAAAGATTATTACAACTTAATGAATTGGAGAAAATTAGAAATGAGTCTTATGATAATGATAGAATTTATAAGGAGAAAATGAAGATATGTCATGATCAGAAGATTATAAGAAAGATATTTGAACTTGGACAAGAATTTTTGTTGTATAATATTAAATTGAGATTATTTCTTATAAAACTAAAGTCTAGGTGGATAGGACCATTCACTGTTATAAAAACTTATAAATTTGGAGATGTTGATATTGAAGATCCTAAAAAAGGAAGAATATTTAAAGTTAATGGTATCGATTAAAACCATATTTTGAGGGGTCACGACCAAATTTTCAAGTGGTTTTAATGTTAAGTCATCCTGAATAAAACTAATGTTAGTTAGGCTGACGACGTTAAACCAAGCGCTTTATGGGAGGCAACTCATAATTATCTTTATTGTTTAGTTTGTTTGAATTGGATATAGTTGATATTATTATTAGTTAATTGTATATTTGAGTCATTCTAACACATAAAATCGTAAATGGTGATAACTTTTGGATTAAGTTGAAGATTCGTAGTTTATTTGGACCAAAACAAAGTTGGAACAAAGCTGTTTTCTGGCACTGACGGCGCCAGAATGGGCGCCGATGATGTGTTTTTCCAGAGGTTTTGAGCGAGAGTTTCACCCCTATATCTCCCCAAACTCATTTTAAAACCCATTAACTTTAAAAAACGAGAAGTTAGTTCCAAAATTTACATTCCATGTCTTCCAACTCCTTAAAATCTCTAAGATTTAGTGTTTTCAACAGAACAAAGTTTATCAGTTTTGAGGTGCAACTACTTTGCAACAAGGTTCTTATAAAGAGGAGGCTAATTAAAGAACGAGGCTTTGTCAACCGAGGTATGAATGCTCCTAGTAACTGAGTAAAGAAATTATTATTCAGAGGCAATGGGAAGTGCTTTGCTACATTACTGCCGCAGTAGTCATTCTGGTGGTGAAAGATTTTTATACAAATCTTCATGGAATCAACCAAGGAGTTGTCTATGTGCGAGGTAGGTGGATACCATTCACTCCTACAAAGATTAATGAACTTTACATGATAGATAATGTGTCAATTTGTCATTACACAAATTTTGCCCCTACGAGAGACAACATGAATGAAATTAATCTATATTTGATGAATGAAGATGAAGATTAAGAGATGAGAGACAACAGTTATGTAAATTTATCTACTACCTTATTGAATCTTTTGTCAAAGCAATACCATTTCTTTATATCTTTGAAATTACTCTCAACAATGAAAATTAGTAAAGTGACGAAGGAAAGTGCAATACTGAACTATTTTATTCAAACTGGAAGGCCTGTTGATGTTGGCATCATAATCGTGAAATCTATTTTGGGCTTAATTGTGCATGGATAAAATTATGGTTTGAGACATCCTTCCACTATATTACTTCTCTGAAACCAGATACAAGTGTCATATGAAAGCTGAGAAAAAGTGTTTCTCCCTTGGAAGCCCATGGATTCAACTAATATTTATGACTATCCAATAACTGGGGATGAAAATGATCTGAGCATAATTGTAGACCAACCATCTTAAAGTTTAATACCTATTTAACCGAGTTTTCATGAAAGCTCGCAGTTGAATCTAAAGAAGAATAAGAAACTAAAGAAAGAGGTGCAAAATTTTATGAATGCAATTAATAATATTTCTAAATTATTTGATCATCTGGATTGGAGGATGAAGGAACAATTCAATCATACTTGGCATATTGAATAAGGCTTGATATGTTTGATGAAGGAAAAAGGCTTGGATTGAAGAGGATTAGATTGATGAATTTTCTTATCGACCCTTCTATAATTTGGATTGAAGAGAAGATAACTCTAAGATTGATGAGGAGTAGTGATTCTCTATTTTATCTAGTATTTATGTTTGAACTTTATTACGCTTAGATTTATTTAGTATTTGGCTTGCTTTATTGTGTGATTTCAGACTTATTATGCTTGGGATTTGAGTCGATGTTTAGTTTTCAGCGTTAGAGTGTTATGGTTTGATTGCGACGCTGAATTTATATGTGGTAGAATGATTTATATGTGAAAGTTTGTAATAGTGGATTTATATATAAAAGTGATGTTTTTTGTGTTGTTTGTGTAAAATTTTATTTAATCACTTAAATTATGAAAATAGATGCTTAAAAAGGCTAATTAGAAGTCGTCGTGAACTTGAAATTATCAAAATCGCAATAAAATTTGGGACCCTGAAAATCAATCTGGCGCCGCGGTGGGCAAAAGCTGAAACATAACCTGGACCTTTTAAAGTCGGGATTTTGAGCAGTTGACCCTATTTGATCAACTTTAACCTCCAGCCAATGCCGAAACTTGCTTCTAGTGCTTGCTAGCATTTGGATTTGAGTTGATTTCAAGGCTTTTAGAGGTTAGATCCCATCTTTTCTTGGTAAGAGCTCTACTGTAAACTATAATTTTTTTATTTTTACCATGAAAGTTTCCTACATTGGGGAGATCTAAAAATTTGAAATTTTTGCTGAAAGCTTTGAGATAATCCATGGTGAAATGTACTTACCCAATTAGATTGACTTTGGAGTCTACTACATTGCAAATTTTGGAATTTATTGGGATTTACTTGCAAATTTTCTAGAAATTTTAAAATGGCTCCAAAGATGTTTAAGGAGAAGAAGAAGGTGGGTTTTGATGAAAAGAAGTTTATAAATATCAAAGCAAAATACCATTTCAACTCTAGCCACTGAAGTAAAAAGTGTATACAAGATCGAGGATTTGAAAATTTCAGCGGAGTTGTGGAGTAGGTAATTGCTGATCAGAATTGGGAAACATTTTGTTATTTTTATGTCAATGCAGTTGCAGATGTAGTCCATGAATTTTATGCTAATCTGCAATGTACTGAAGAAGAATATGTGCTTGTTCGAGTATAAATGGTAGAATTCACTCATGAGGGAGTTAATTCTTTCTACTAATTAAGGGATAATTCATTCTGTGAGTATAAATCTTTTAGTACTATAGATGATGACTTAAAAGAAGCAATAGCATTTCTTACTAATGGAAAAGGGGAATAGAAAACAAAGCAAAAGAAAAAGATAAATTTCCCTTCTTCCACTTTAAATTTTGCATCTAAAGCCTGACACTATTTTATTTCTCCAAGATTACTACCTACCTATCATCATAGTGAAGTTTCTAGAGATATAGCTATTTTGAATTAATGTATTCAAAATATGAATTCACACAACAAAACATATTTATAAAATTTTGAACTAAGTTACAAATACTTATCTGGAATGTTCCTTCAAGTGATCCTTTGACTCCTACTGACTTCAATGCATGGTACAAGACTTCAACAACAACAACACTTATAAACTCACACTTATTACTAAAGGAATTGAGTAAATAAACTCACTAAATACTCAAGTAGAAAATATGGTGGCTCTCTAAATCTATCTCCGGATGTTGGAGACCTAAGGGGGAACTAGATGGATGGAGAGAGAGGGCCCTTTTTTTGTAGAAAAGTCTCCTATTTATAGAGCACTGAAAATGGCTAGGGGTTGCTTAAAGCACCTCTTCAAAATTTGTCCAAATTCAATGAATCTTCTAGAAAGTAACTGTGCCGCCTAGGCGCCGGGATCTAACGCCTAAGCGCTGGAGTCCGTGACCAAGTCTTCACACCTCTTCACTTTTGATCGCACCTCTTCGCGATTAAAACCGTTTTCCTATGTCCAGATCCATTGTATCACCTATGTATTAGGATTAACTTTCAGTCTTCTAGAAGATCTGATAACCGCTTAACACCTTCAAAATAATTGCCCAAAGTTGTCAAAATCTTATCAGCTTCAGTATCGAACTGGCGCTTAAACGCCGGATTCTTGCGCCTAGGCGCCAGACCTATAATTTCGGCAAATTTTGCTTTTTAGCTATATTTTTGCACCTTTTTCCTTCTTGAACTCTTTTTTTATTACCTACTTCCAAAAACATAAAAATACCTTTCATTAAAGCATAATATCCTTAAAAATTAAATCATAAATAAGGCATAAAAATAGGTACTTTTTAAGTGGATCAAGTATGATATAACTTATCGTGATGCTTAGATGAGATTCATGAGGGGAGAATCTAGTGTGATATTTCCTACTTACCCCCGTTATATTCCATACCAGCCTAAATAGGAAGAAGAAGAAGAAGATGATGATGATGATGATTGCTAGAGTAGTATTCTTTTAGTTTGTTTTTGATGTGAAAACTTATGTGTTTGTTATTTTCTTTTATGTTGTTGATGTGTGTAGCGATTTTACTATGTTATGTTTGTTAACTTGTAATAAAACTCGTGTTGATTTGTTTATTAGTTATATTAAAGTTGTAATGGATGTATGTTTGTATTAGATGTTTAAACTTTATGTTTTAAATTTTTCTTCACCCTGTAAATCTCTGATGAATTATGTGAAACAATGCTTCTAACTGTTTTATGCCTGCTAGTTAATTTTTTTATTAATACCTGCATAGTTTCAGAAGTATCAAAAGCCCGACACAGAAATATTAGTTTTCTTTTTGGTTTTCTCTCTCATTTACTAATTTTTTATACACTTAAAAACTTAAGTTTGAGGGAGGAAAAAATAAATTTTATTTGTTCTCAATTTAATATATTTTCAAAATTATTTTAACATGACTTAATGTATATGAGCTTAACTTTAGATAACTAAATTTTTTATTTTATTTAAATATTATAGTAGATTTGAATGAATTTTTTTAGTAATGAAGGTTAAATTTATGGGCTAAGATATTTAGTATAAGAGGATTAGGCTATAGTTAACTATTTAAAAGAAAACTATATTTTTGAAATATTCTTATTTGAGGAAAAAGATTAGGACTCTGTGATGAATCATTTAAAAGCTAATATATATATCTATAAAGTAAAGAGATGTTTCAATTTCTAACGTTAGTGGGAGGAGAGTGAAGTTTAAAATTATTAAAGGCTGTCCAGTTATTGTAATCCTCACAAGAAAAGCAAAAAAAAAGTGAAAAATAAAAAGTGGATTGAAAAGCAATCCATATATAGAAAAGAAAAAGAAAATATATGTTAGGAGAAGCTTTAGGAGATGCCTAATAAAAAATTATTTTCACTTGAATCAACTTAAGGGAAGTTCTTAGTTGCATTTCTAAATTTATATTTAAGTCATAACATCCTTACTATTAGAGCTCTCATGAGGTCCTTTTTCATATGATTCTTCAAAACACCTTTAATGTGACAAAATATGGCTATTCTTAAAATGAATAGGAGACTAGAACTCTTAGAATTGATTACTAAATGTTCTTACACCTATAGAATCTTTCTAAAATTCTCACTAGTATATTCATTTAAATAAAAATCATAGTATTCTTTAAGTAAAGTTCACTACTATGAGCCAAATTTTTATGTAGTAAAAGAATTACTTGAGAACAAGTAATAGTTAAGTTTGGGGAATTTTGATGCAATTTTTCATATATATATTTAGTATTTATTTTTGGTGATATTGCACTTTAAAGCAAGTTATTTTTCATATTTTGTTGCAGGTATGATGATTTTAGGAAATTGAAGCAAAAAGAAGTAAAAAGGAAACCAGAAAACTCTGTTCTGGCGTCGACGGCGCCAGAATGGGTGCCAACGGCGTCATTTTCCAAAGAGCACCAGAATATTAAGCGCGATAGGTTGTCGACGGCACCCAAATAAGGCACCGACGGCACCCAAATAGAGCGCCGACAGTGCCCAATGTCGGTGGAGGCTAGTTTCAATGTATTTAGACGACTTTTAGAGGGATTCTTGAGGCATTTTTTAGGGAATTCATCCCTAGGCTAATTTAAAAAGAATTTGGCTCCATAAATGAGTGAGTAGATGAGTGTGTAAGTGCACGAGATTAGTGTGTGAATGTGGAGAAGTTAGAGTTTTGTAATTGCAGAGAGTTTAGAGTCTAGGGTTTGTTGTAAAAGTATTATTTTGTGAGGGATTCTTCTCAAAGAGTTGTATGAGGAGAGGGAAAGTGAGAGATTGCTTCTTCCTTACTATTTTAAGGGATAATTGTGTGTTGTTGTGAAGAGAGAAAGAGATTCAAAGGAACTTCAAGGGATTTTCATGGGCAAGAAATTGAGATAAGTTGTGTTTACTTCTTATTGTTTATATGACATTGCTTTATACAATTTTTTGTTTTGTCGTATCTTCCTCATGAATTCTGAGTAGTTTTCTCATCTCTCTCCTTGCAATGATAAATCGTGAAGTGATGATTTCAATTGGATGTGTCATATGAATGTTAAGAAATTGTGATGATTTTGCACTTTGTACTTCATTTACTTTTCGATCTAGCTAATTGAATTGTTAAAATATGTTGTGAAACATACGACCTGGAAGGACTATGTGCTCTACAACAAAAGTGAAGATTACTTTCAATGTCCATGAATGAGTGATGTAGTTCATGGGGGTTAGGTGCAAATAAATTGGGAAATATGGTCTATTGGGTGTACTGTACGGCTTATTTTTTTAGGTTGAGTGTTGTATTTTTTTTTAAAGGGGTCGCCTATAGAAGTTGTCGGTGAATTTTAAATTTAATTTAAATATATATATAATTTAGAAAGTAGTATTTGATTTTGAAAGTAATTTTAAATTTGAAAATTTTAAGATATGGAATCAAACCGATCTCACATCCCGAATAGTTTATATAAACGAGCACCGCATCACAAACTATGTATCCATCCCGAAGAATAGACACATTGCTTGATGATGGGGCTCGATTAAATAAACTAGAAGATTTGTGACATCCGTTTGATCCGCGAACCAATTTTATAAGCCGACAAGTTCCCTCGCTTAATATAAATGAATTAAGCGGGGTTTATATTACTCGGGTTCTTAAAGTCCCCTATAAGGGCAAGCCCCTATAGTTAATTACATCTTAAGTGACGGGAATCACCTAAGAAAACTCTCGATAATAATCAGTAGTTCTGCTCTCAAGAATTTCAAGGTTTAAGTTTTCAAGGGATTGAATTTCAATAGGGAATGGATCAAGTTTAGAACATTTTATTTTGGGAATTCAAAGGAAGAAAGGTAGGAGAAATTACAGATTCGAAGCGAACTTCGGTAATTTCCCGACTATCCTATTGTTTGGCTTCGAATTTAGGAAAGTCCTAATGTTTATTTAATGTTTTGATCTTGCCAATTTTAATTAGTTAGGACTTATATTTGTATGATAAAATCATACAAATAGCCTCGAAGATGTGAGGGTTTTTGTCGTATCGGACGACTACCTCGGAAATCCTAAGACCGGTTAGGGCTTAATTTACATGATATGATCATGCAAATGCCTAACGAAGAGTTGAGGATTTATGTTGCACTAGATGCAAACTACCTCGAAGTCCTATGGCTTCGTTATTTAATTCTAAGAAGTTTTGTTGAAGTAGACTCAGAGTTTTGCTCGATGACGATGGCCGTGCTGCCCACCATGCTCCGAGCTCCTTGTTGTTGCAGAGGTTTAGTTTTAGAAGTCATAAATCAGGAGATGAGAGAAGTGTTTGGTTTTAGAGAATGTCTTAATTTCCATGTGTCTTTAATATTTTAATTAAAACAGGTCTTAGAGTTGATTAAACGAAACCAATTAAGATCGCACGGTTCCGTCATCCCAAGCACCGTTATTTTCATCGAATTCACTTAGTCCAGATGAATTTGCTAAACTCAACTAAATGAGTTCCGCACTTTCATTTAGATCGTGGGAAATCCCGTTAGCAACACGTGGGTTACATCATCCGAGGTATTCCCGATCATTCAATGAGACGTTTTAATTTAGTTGTAGTTGTAGTTTTGTTGTTTCGTTTGTGATTAAATTTTGAGTTGTGTTATATTTTGAATGTTGTGGCGGTGAATTTTATCTTGTAGTGTCTTTTAATTTAGTTATGGGTTTCGAGTTTTGGTTTCTGTCCTAAAGGTGTAGGTTTTCATGCAACTGTTGTTTATCATGCAAGAAAGGTAAAGTGCAACACGAGTAAATGAATTGCGGTAAGATAAATTGCAATAAAATAAAAGCGTACTCGGAGGGTCTTCCCGTCATTCCAAGCTGCACTTAAAATACAATTTAGAGCATTTAAGCATTTATAGCAATTTCTAGGTAAAGCTAAGGGAAAGGTTATGGTTTTCTACCAAAATCCTAATCCTATAGCTTAGTCATTCCTATGACGTCTAGGTCTTCAATTTTGGTTTTAAGGATGATTTCCTTCACCAAAGAACAACTAAGCTTAATTTGTTCTTAAGGACATTCCATCATATTGAGGAAGTGTTTAAGACGAATCTTAAACATCTTTTCTACATTTCAGGAATTGTCCTAAGTCCAAATGAATTCTATTGTGCAGGTGAATTAATCATCCAGGGTGTTTAAGTTAAGTTTTATTTCTTGCTCGGTGAATTAGTATGTTTGAATATCCTTATGAGTGAAGTGACATTTCACTTGATACTCCATTTAGGAGTTATAATAAGTAAAAGCTCCTAAGGGCAAAATGATATTTAATGATTTGTGATTCAAATTTAAGTTCAAATTAATGATTTAAGTTTGGAATAGTGTTCAAGTTATTTTAGATTCATTTTTGAATTCTTCATGTCTTAGGTGATGTTATATTTAATTCAATTTAACTTAACTTAATTTAATTTAATGTGGTTTAATTTAATTTCATTTAATTTTAAGTTAATTTAATATAATATGATTTAGCTTAATTTAATTTAATTTAATTTAATTTAATTTAATTTAATTTAACTTAATTCAATTTGTTTTAATTTAATTTAATTTAATTTTGATTTAATTTAATTTAATTTGATGTAATTTAATATGTTTTAATTTAATTTAATTTAATTTAATTTAATTTAATTTAATTTAATTTAATTTAATTTAATTTAATTTTAATTTAATTTAATTTGTTTTAATTTAATTTAATTTAATTTAATTTGTTTTAATTTAATTTAATTTAATATTTTATTTTAAAGGGATTTGCTTTAAATAATTTAACCTTAACTTAATTTAATGATTAAGTCTTTTAGCATTTTAAATCTTTAAACTTGGATTATCATTTTAATTAAGAATTAAATATTATTGGGATGATTAATTTAGGGATCTTTAGATTAAAGAATAAATCTCTTCCTAATAATATCCCTATTTTAATAATTCCAATTTTATTATTCTTCCAAATTTAATCAATTATTTAATTAAGGTTTATTTCAATTATTTTAAATTGTTTAGTAGGTTTCTACCCTATAATTATTTAAATTTCAATCATCCAAATCAGATTAGGATCAAATATTTTACTTTTTTATTTCATTAAACCTAAAGTTTTAATTTAAGGGTTAAAATTTTAATTACCATTTTGCCCTTCAAGCTTAATAATTTCATAACTCCATAAATTGAGCTCAAATGAATTTCAAATTTTTATGTGACTTCACTCATATGTCAATAAAGACATTGGAGGAGAAAATGTGATTTTTCTGTATTTAATTTATTTATGTAATTATTTTTGGTGGAAAATAAGGATTTCCAAGGAAAATTTAATAATATGACCAAGGGAAAGTTTCTGTCCTTAAGAAAATTATGGGACATTCCTAATGACCAGAGGATTACTTGGACCACTTTTTGTGATTTTTTGAATTATATTTTATTTATTAAAATTATTTTAAGTTCTTGAGTATTAATTAATTTAAAAATAGAATATGAGTTGAAAAATGAATTTTATAATTTTTAAAATTCTCTCTGATATCAAGGATTCCAGAGAACCAAATTTTACAATTTTCTAATTTTTGTTTAATTTATTGGAATTATTTTAGTGGAAATGCTAGAAAATGTATTTTTCAATTTTAAAAAATACCCCAAGGCTTTAAAATTTAATATCTCAACCTAGAGACATAAGAAAAATATAGGGTTTGTTCCTAAGTAGTTAGAATTCAAAATGTGACATTTTGGTGAATTTTATCATTTTTGTAATTTTTATTATTTTTTAATTATTAAAATATTAAAATAATACTAAAAAAATTAACTTTTTTAGAAAATTGAAATTTTAATTTTCTTAAATTCCCTTGATATCAGAGAGGCTCCAAAACCAATTTGGTGAATTTTTGAAAGGTATTTTGAAAGTTATGAATTTTTAAAGTTTAAAATGACTAAATGGCTTAATCAACCCATTTGATAGGGCTAACCAAGTCCAATTGACTTCAAATTTTTATGGTGGATTCCTCTGATCCTAAAGGTCAGTGGAGAATTGATTTCAAGTCAATTTGTTCTATGATTAACTCTAATTAATTAAAATTAAATTTTGGGTATTTAGGCCAATTAGGGTTAATCTGAGTGAATTAACTCAAGTCCTATTTTTCCTAGGGTTCTCTGGTCATAAGAAACATCACCAAATTTTCCTAGAATTTATTTCACAACATGCTAATTTTTGGAATTAAAATACTCAAAACAGACCACATGCATTTGAAAAATCAATAACTTTTCACAGAGATGGCCTCTGACCTTGGAAAATTCAGGGAATGTTCCCAAGTTCAAAGGCTTCAAAAGCCCTATGGTCTCATGCCATGGTGAATTGTATGAATGCATGGAGAATTAAAACAATGTTAGGAGTAAATAATTAATTAAAAATAAAATACTAGACAAAATTAATTAATTTCTTTTCCACATTATTCTCCTCTGTTCACTGAGCAAGAGGGTATTTTTATTTTATTTTTGTGATTTTTCTACACAAAGATATGGATTTTTGAAGTTCGGTATTTAAATAAATCGGAAAATACCCTATTTATCTACTTATCCACGCGGCGCCGACTCAACCTCGGCGGCTCCGAATCGACACGCGTCACTCCTCGGTTCGGCGCCGCCATCCGACTCGGCTGTCCGGGCCCCGCGGTTCACGTACCATCCGCCGGTCCGACGCAATCCAAGCCGTCCACCCAATACACGCGCGATCCGACGGTTCTCGGTCATCGTCTACGACCGGTGCGATCCCGTGACCGTCCACACTCTAACCCTAAGAACTCTCTCGATTCTCAACGGATTTTCGTGTTCTTATGCTCTATGGATTCGTCTTGAAGAGACGAACACATCCATACGGTGAACATGCATTTAAATTGATTCAAAGTAAAAGGAGAATCTCTGGAAGCTCGGGAAGAAGAGGGAGTCCATACCTTTGCTCAGAGAAGTGAAGCTTCGATCTGAGAGTTGTGTCACCTTCGATTGGGTCCAAGTAAGCTCCAGATGAAGTCCCTTGGCCTGGTGAATTGTCTAGCTATGAAAGTGACCACAGCCGATCACAAAGCTTGGAGGCCGGAGCAACTCGGGTGGCCTCGAAGATGGGGCTTTCGGGGGAAAATTCTCCTCTTGGTCCAGTGAAGGTGTAGGACCAATCAATTTGGGGATCGGCTCACCGTGAAGAAGTGTCCCGGTTTTGGGCTAAAGTTCGAGCTCAAAATCGAGCTCAGCCGGAGGGAATCGGGGCTGGAATTCGAGTGGGGATCAAGTGCTCTATGTGTGGAGAGTGATCCGGAATGATTTTGGCGAGTTTCCTTAAGGTTTGGTTCAAGCACCTCCTTTGGCCGAGAGGGCGAGGGGTTTAAATAGGCATGGTCGGAGGGCCTCCTGCGGGAGTCGAGGGTCGGGATCAGCCGCTCTCGGCATGTGAAGAACAGCCATGGTGGCCACTGGGGATGGGGCAGCTCAGCAGGTGAGAATTCCAAGTTTGGGCTCACATGTGAGCTCTCGGCCTGGTGGTTTCCGGCGGCTGTGGCGGCTGGCCGGCCAGGGTCAGGTCACCCTCAAGCTCAGGGAGGTCAGGTCTTGGCAATGGTGAAATCAATTGCAGTTGGCCATGTGTAAGGGCTTTGATCCAAAGTAGAATGGGGCATGGCTAGTTTTGAGTCTAAATGGGTCAATTCACCCATTTGGGCTTGGTGCACCCTTCAAGGTGGCTTTGGGTGCCGTGGGGGATCAAAGGGATCACTGGTTTGGCATGGAGAAGTCTCCATCCAAATATATTTGGATTAAATTTAAGTTTAGGTGAATCATGATTAAGGCTAATGAGCTTTAGGGATTAAGGAAAGCCCTCCCTCTTCTTACCCAATATGGCATGGTGGAGTGTCCAAGGCTCTCATGGCTCACATGTGGCTCATGCATGGCTTCATGGCTCACCTTTCGCTTCGGGAAAGGCTTGGTCAATTTCATGAAAATGGGTTTTGGGATTCTTTTGATAATTTAATGAGAACTTGGATAAGGCTTGATTTGGGATGATTTAATGATGAATTTAGGACTTAGGTATTGAGTTTAATTGAAAGTATGATGAGGGGAAATGTCATATGGGCTTTGGGACCAATTTTGGGCCTTTGGATGTGGTAAAAGATGGGTTTTTAAAATGATTTAAGGAATGGGCCTTTTAGTTTAAAAATGAATTTATGGATGGAAATTTTGTAAAGAGGTTGGGCCAAATAATTGTTGAGTTTGGTTTAGGGATGTGTCATGAGTGGTTTGAAACAAATTTGAGGTGATTTGGGTTTGAATTGGGTCGGATATGGGCCTTTTGGTAAAGAGGCTAAGGTGGGCCAAAATGGGCTACCATGGGCCAAAGTTGGGCTAAAGTTGAAATTGATGTAAAATTAATGTTGGGAAATGTTTATGGGAATGTTTCAAAGAGGTTTTGGCTTTGGTTAGGTTTTGATTTTGAGGTTTGGGCTCATTTGGGTTAAGTTTGGGTTTAGGTCAAAATTGGGCCTTTTAGCTTTGGGTTGAATTTGAGTGGGGTTTGGGTCTAAATTTTGGGCAAATAATGTTAGTGTTTTGCTTGTGGGAATGTTAAGGAAGATTTAGAAAAGATTTGGGGTTAATTGGAGTTGAATTGGGTGAGTTTCGGGTCATGGGTCCAAATCGGGCTTTAAGGCCAAAAGTGAAATTGGATCCAAATGTCAATCAAATTGGACTTGGATTTGGTCTAAATTGGTGTTGAGAATGTTGATTTGAAGTTTAGAATTGAATTGGACCAGAATTTGGGTCAATTGGGTAGGTTTGGCTTGACATTGGGTTCACTTTGGGTTAAAATGGGTCAAGTTGGGGGTTTTGATAAAAGTGGGGTAAATTGACAAAATTCGCCCATGATGTAGTTCAACAAAATGAAATTGGGAATATTTGGGATTTTTTGAAATTTTCTGGGAATTTGCTGAATTTTTGGATTTTTGGGTCAAGAGGGGTATTTTGGGTATTTGGAGGGTATTGGGAGGTATTTTTGGAATTTTTGGTATTTTTGGGTATGGATGATCAATTTGAGTAATGTAGAAATGTTTGGGATTGATTTTGGGGAATTTTGGGTAATTTAGGTGATTTTGGAAATTTTGGGTAGTTTCGAGGCATTTGGTAGTTAGACGAGTGTAGGGTCCCGGGTCAAAAATCGAAAATTTGGAAAAATGAAGATTGGGTGAATATAAGTGGAATAAAATCATTTTGGTTGAGCCATGAAGCCACATCAAGCCCATATGAGCCATGAAGGGACTCATTTGAGGCATTCACTACGTTGTTCCTAACCTCTTACCAAGGGCTTAGGGGTTAAGGACCATCCATGTGAATCACCTACATGAGTCAGGAGGTCAAGTTAGGTATGGGTGTGGTTTTAAGAGGTGTGTGAAAGTGTAGTGTATAGGTGTAGTGTATGTGTAAGTCAGCCCTCACTGCAGCTCAGTTACTCAGTAAGGGCCTCAAGTGCCAAAGAGTCCTATAGGAACTCATCCTTTAAACTTCCACATTCGATTTCAACCCTCAGGTGATTAGGGGTCTACGATCAAGTTTGTGGAGTTTGCAGGGAGTTAAGAAGTGGTTTGAAATTCTAGATGGTGGATCCCAATTCTAGTCCTCTAAGATAGTCAAAGGAAAAGCCTAAGGCTAGATCCTAAGTACTAAAGAGAAGAAGAGAAGACCTCATCAAAAATGAGGTCAACATGTACAATTTGAGATTTTAGGGTGACAGACTAAAATCCCCAATTTGGTTCTAGTGTTTAGAAAGTAAAGCGAGAGTTAGCCTTCAGGCGAAGGGAAGTGGGAGCTCTGGAGTGAGAGCTAATATCCTCCCAGCCTAACGATAGATTTGGTGACTAAACCTAGGATTAGTGAATGTTCTTTATGGCAATCGGAAGAGGGTAAAGAATATGGATGCTCCTATTTGGCACAATACATGATTTTCACTAATCTTTATCATTCACTCATTATAACATCACTGTATAGGGAGGAGACTTTCTCCAAATTTGAACTTTTCAATATAAAACTTAGTGTAGTGATAGTTAACTTTAATTTGAAGTTTAGAAAATACATTATTGATCTTATAATATTTAGTATCGTTAAACTTTAGTAACTTTAGTATTTACTTTACGTGCATTGTAATTTGAATATTGGATTGCTTTGGTACACTTTAAAGATTTGCTTCTTCGTTGTGGGATCGTAAACCAGGACTCCACTAGAGCCATGTATTACTTCAGTGATACATATACATGCGTATATATTGGATGCTTTCTCATTAGACTGATTATACTTTGTGACTGAGCTGAAAATACTTATAAATACTTATTTAAGACACCCGCGATCATTTTTTCTCAAGGTAAAGAAAAATAGATTAAATCTCAAACATATTTTTCATGAAAATTTATATTATATGATATTCAGGCCCACATATTTTTAACTTCAAATAGATTTAACCCTAATGATATTTCAAATTAATATTCCAAATTCATAGATTTAAGCTAAGGAATAATATATATAACTTCAAAATATAATTGAAATTTAATATAGATGTATTTCAATTAAATTTCAACATAATTGTGCTCGAAATTGAATGACAACCAAATCTAAAAAAATATAGAATTTAACAAATGTAATCTAGTTGGATATATTACAATTTATCACATAAATTTTGAAAAAAAAATCATTTGAAAAATCTTTTTATTGATGATCCACCAACATTTTTTTTGGTACAGTAATTATATGGACCTATAAAATTTTACCAAAATTAAGTCAACAAGTTTTAACATAAAATTTTGTTAGAAAAATTGGTGGTAATTTTCGACTGAGTTAGCATATTGTTAAATTCCTCCATTATGTATGTTTTTTGTGGTAATTGTTCACAAAAATTTCCTAATTATTTTATTTCAAAAAATTAATCATGTTTAAGTTGATTATTTCAATTTATTTCTTAATAAAAAGCTTGGTCTGTTTGAATACACACATTAATCATCATGCATCAATATTTGCATGGTATGTGTTCTATATCTTTATCTTGAAAATTTTTATTTAGTGATTTAGTACAGAGATTTAGAGGACCTTTGATGCATGGCTGGAACCTTGGAATAAATATTTGAAAAATATTTTCAATTCAGTTATAAGGTATAATCAGTTTAATAATAAAAGAACCCGTCTATACATAAGTATACATATCGCTCAAGTAATACAGAGCTCTAACAGAGCCCTGGTTATCAATCCCACATGGAGGATGTAAACCTTAAAGAGTAGCACATAAATCTAATATTCAAATTTGTAAAGTACCAAAAGTAAATACTAATATGCTAAAGTTTTCTAGAGAATTTAAAATTGCTAAAGTAATTTCTAAACTTCAGAATAAAGTTAACTATTACTACACTAAGTTTTGTAATGTAAAGTTCAAATTTAGAGAAAGTGTCATCCCCTTACAATGATGCTATGGGAGTGAATGATATAGATCAGTATAATTATTATATTATGTCAAATAGGAGCATGCTTATTCTTTACCCTCTTCCGAAGCTATAAAAAACATTAGTCAATCCTAGGTTTAGTCCCTAAATCCGTGTTTAAGCTAGGAGGATACTGACTCTTACTCCAGAGCTCCCATTTCCCTTATCCTGAAGGCTAACTCTCACTTTAGTTTCCAAACACTAGGACTAAATTGGAGATTTTAGTCTATCACCCTAAAATCTCCAATTCTACTCCCAATAAACCATATTTCTCTATTTATTTTCACCCAACCCCCATGAACTACATCACTCATTCATGGACATTGAATGTAATCTCCACTTTTTTTGTAGAATGTATAACCCTTTTCGGATCTTATGTTTCACAACATACTTTAACAATTCAATGAGCCAGATCAAAAAGTAAATGAAGAATGATGTAACATATCATCACAATTTCTTATTTTTCATATGGCACATCCAATCTAAACCATCACTTCACCATTTATCATTGCAAGGAGAAATACAAAGAAATCTACTCAAAACTCATGAGGAAGATACAACCAAATAAAGATTTTATATATAAAATAAAATTCATACAAACTATTGATGCACCAAAAATATATTAGATTTTTACTAAATAATTTTACTCCTTTTTTGTGATATTGCACTTTAAAGGAAGGTATTTTTCATGTTTTGTTGCAGGTATGATGATTTTAGGTGATTGGAGCAAAAGGAAGTGAAAATGAATGAATTTGGAACAAAAATAAGCAAAATGCCGGTGCCCAATTCCAAAGAGTTCAAACAATTATTTGGCTGACCAGTACTGTCGGTACCCAAAGTCAGTGGAACTCAAATTCAATGTATTTGGACGACTTTTTGAAGGGGTGCTTGAAGAAAATCTTGGGAAATTTGTTTCTAACTTATTTTAGACTATTTTGGATGCCAAACAGAAGGGGAACTGTGAGGGGTGTGTTAGAGAGAAGTGAAGAGAGTGTGTTAGGGTTTGTAGTAAGTGTGAGGAAAGTGTGTAGAAGTCATGTATTGTGAGGGATTCTTCTCTAAGGAGTGTAGGAGAAGGAGTAAAGTGAGAGGTTGCTTCTTCCTTACCTTTCTAAAGAGGGAATTGAGTGTTAAAGAGAAGAGAGAAAAGGATTCAAAGGAACTATAAGAGATTTTCTTAGAGAAGAAAAAGAGATAAGTTATATTTACTTTTGTGTTTGTATAAATCTGCTTTTATATATAAAATCCATGTTTTGTTGTATCTTCCTCATGAGTTGTGAGTTGATTTCTTTGACTTTCTTCTTACAATAAGATGTGGTGAAGTGTTGATGAAGATTTGATATGCCATAAAAATGTTAACGAAATTGTGATGGTTTTCCATTTCAAACTTCCTTTACTTTTCAATCTGACCAATTAAATTGTTAAAATCTATTATGAAACATTAAATACAATAGGACCAAGTGTTTCACAATAATAGTGGAGAATCCATTCAATTTCCATGAATTAGTTGCGTAGTTCATGGGAATTGAGTATTGAGTGTAAATAAATAGGGAAATATGGTTTAATGGGCATCGAATTAGAGGTTTTAGAGTGACAGGCTGAAATCCCTAATTTGGTCTTAGAGTTTGGTAACTAAAGCTAGGGATAACCTTTAGGTGAAGGGAAGTGGGAGCTCTGAAGTGACAGCTAGCATCCTCCCAACCTAACCACGAATTTAGTGACTAAGCCTAGGATTTGCTAAAGTTCTTTTCATACTTGGTAGAGGGGGTACTCTGACGAGGGACTTGCTCCTATTTGGCACAATACAAATCTATTATCATACTATATCAATCACTCACCATATAATCATGGCAACAGGAAAGACACTTTTCCATATATAAACCTTTCAATTATAAAACTTAGTGTGTGTGTTAGTTAATCATGCTTAGAAAATTTAAAAGTAACTTGCAGTAAATCTAGTTTTTGTTATCTCTGCATTAGCATATTAAATAGTACTTGAACCTGTGTTGTGAATTGAATATTGTATTTCGACATCTTTACTGTATTTTGAAGAGTTTCTACCTTCCTCGTGGAATTGATAACCAGGACTCCATTAGAGTCCTGTATTACTTGAACGATAGGTATACTTGCGTATACGGGTTACTGCTTAATTATTAAATTAATCTATTTACAAAACTAAGTTGAAACTATCTTTTGAATATTGAATTTTGAGGCAGTTCATAGTCACAGCCCAATCAACTATGAAAAGTGAATACAACTTATCTTAATTTCTTCCCCGAGCGAATTCGTTTCCTTTGAATCTCCTTCTCTCTTCACAACAACACACAATGCTCTCTTAGAATAATAGGGAAGAAGCAATCTCTTACTTTTCCTCTCCACCTACAATGTTTTTGAGAAGAATCCCTCACAAAACAAAACTTAACACCAAACCCTCTAAACTCTCTCTAAAGACTTCATTTTTACTCCCACACACCACAAACTCTCTCTAACCCAACACACCACAAATTATGGCACCCAATAATCACACACACCACAAACTCTCTTTAACTTAACACACACCACAAATTATGGTGCCAAAAATAAGTTAAAATGGTCTAGGAATGAATTTCCCAAGAGTTGCCTCAAGAATCCCTCCAAAAGTTGTCCAAATACATTGAATCTAGCCTCCACCGACATTGGGCGTTGTCAAAGCTTGATAGGGATGGCTTTCCAATTTTTCTAAGAGTTCTAGCTTCCTATTTATTTCATGAATAACAATAATTTGTCACATTAAGGGTTCTTTGAAGTATCATATGGAAATGAAGTTCATGAAAACTTTATTAGTAAGGATGCTAATACTTTAAATATAAATTCAGAAATGTAACTAAGCTCTTTCCTTAAGTTGATTCAAGTGAAGCCAATTTTTTATTAGGCAACTCCTCAAGCTTCTCCTTACATTTTTTTTCTTTTCTTTTTGGGATTGATGTTCAATCCTTTTTTTCTTATTCTCTTTTTCGTTTCTTGTGAGGATTACTATATCTGGATAGCCTTTAATAATTTTGAACTTCACTCTCCTCTTCCTAAAGTTGGAACTTGAAACTTTTCTTTACTTTATATATATATATATATATATATATATATATATATATATATTAGTTTTTAAATGATTCATCATAGAGTCACAATCTTTTCTTTTCATATGAACCTCTAAGTCGTTTAACATTTCAAAAATATAGTTTTCTTTACTTTAAATAGTCAACTATAGTCTAATCCTCTTATACTAAATATCTTAACCCATAAAGTTAACCTTCATTAATAAAAACTTTCATTCAAATCTACTATGATATTTAAATAAGATAAAAAATTTAGTGATATAAAGTTAAGCTCAACTACTTTAAGTCATGTTAAAATTATTTTGAAAATATATTTTAATTAAGAAAAAATAACAGTTAATTTTTCCTCCCCAAAACTTAAGTTTTTCAGTGCATATCCAATTATAAGAGAGAGAGAAAAACAAAAATAAAACTAACCTTTTTGTGCCGCGCTTTTCATTCTTCTGAAACATGCACATATTAATTAAAAATTTAACTACAGGAATAAAATAGTTAGAAGCATTGTTCATATATATTAGAGATTTGCAGGGTAAATAAAATTAAAAACACTACCTAAAAACACTTAATATAACATCCATTACAATTTTACTACAACAGTGACAAACCAACATAAGCTTCAATAAAATTTAACTAAAATGAATGTATAATTATTTCACATAACTACTAAACAAATGCAAATAACAAACATAAAAATTAACAAAACAATAACAAACATAAAGAGTACTACTTTACCAATCATCATCTCTTCCTTCTTCTGCTTCTTCTTCTTCCTCGGGCTGGTATGGAATGTAACTAGGGCAAGTAGGAAATATCACACCAGCTTCTCCCTCGTAAATCTCATCTGAGCATGATAGGCAATATCATATTCTACTCTTCTCCTCTGATAATAATCATTGATGCTATTTCTTGCTTCCAAACCATCAATCCTGCTATGAAGCCTTGTGATATCATCTTGTTGTATCATCAGTCGTTCCATAACATCAGAAATAGTACAAGTCCCGGAAGTAGAAGGTATATCATGACTAGCTGAGGGAATATCACTACTCTTACCTCCAGTTCTCCACCCTACATGGTAAGTGTGAATGTTAGCCTTACTAATAGTCTTCAAAGGGTGGACAAACTCTTTGTTACTATCAACCTCAACTCCCGATTGTATACATAATGTATAAATTAGGGCAGGATGTCTCAATCCTCCAGTAGTTTTACCCTTGTCTATAATCTGAATACTATTATAAATAACTCTTCCAATGATAATTATTCTCATTTTTTTGAATTAAAAAATTTAAAATTAATCTATCCCTTGAAACTTCGCTATGATGATAAGTTAGTAGTATTCTTGCAGAAATAAAGTAATGTCAGGCTTTAGATGCTACATTAAGAGTGGAAGCAGGAAAATTTATCTTTTGTCTTTGCTTAGTTTTCCACTCCTCTTTTCCATCAGTAAGAAAAGTTATTACCTCTTTCAGAGCAGCATCCACAGTACCAAAATATTTGTATTTACAAAACAAATTATCTCTTAACTGGTAGAAAGCATTGATCCATTAAGGTGTGAATTCTACCATTTGTCCTCGAACTACCACATATTCTTTTTCAGTATATTGTAAGTTAGCATAAAATTCATAGACTACATCAGCAACTGCATCAACAAAAAATAACAATAAGTTTTCCAATTCGACTCAACAATTACCTACTCTACACTCCGTCTGAATTTTCAAATCCTTGATCTTGTATACACTTTTTGCTTTGGAGTGTAGATTTAAAATGGTACTGTGCTTTATCATTCACAAATCTCCTTTCATCAAAATCAACTTTTCTCTTCCCCTTAAACTTCTTTGGAGCCAAATCAAAATCTTTATAAAATTTGCAAATAAATTCCAACAAATTCTACAATTACAATGTTATAAACTCTAAAGTCAAATCTTGCAAGTAAGAGCACTTCACCATGGATTTTCTCAAAAGTTTCTTCAAAAACCCCAAATTTTTAGATCTATCAAATGTAGGAAATTTCCATGGTGAAAATAAAGAATTTTTGGTTTAAAGTAGAGCTCTTAACAAGAGAATATGAGATCCAACCTCAAAAATCTTTGAAATTGCCTCAAATCCAAATGCAAGCAAGCCCAAGGGGTGTTTTCGGGTTTGGCTGGAGGTTGAAGGTGATAAATGGGGTAGGTACTATTCAAAATCATGATTTTAAAGGGAACCTAGAACTTTCGGGTTTTGAGCACCGTCAGTGCTGAATCGAGCGTTGTCGTCGTCAGACCAAATTTCTGGTTCGCATATTAATTCACAATTTTGATCGTTTCCAAGTTACAAAAACATCTAATTATCCTTTTAAGCATCTAAATTCAATATTAAGTGATTAAATAATATGAATATCACACAAATAACACAAAAAATCACTTCTATATATAAAATCCAAAGTTGTAAACTTACACACGTCAATCATACTATTACGTCAATAATTCAGCGTTATAATCAAAACACAACACTCTAACGCTGAAAACATAACATAAATTCAAATATTAGGCAAAATAAGTCAGAAATCACACCATAAGCAAGCCAAATACAATCCAAACTCAAGCAAATAAAGTCCAAATACTAAATAAAGTAGTTAAAATAGAAAATTACTACTCCTCATCAATGTCAGTACTATCTTCTATGACATCTCCCATGCATTGGTGGTGCACAAATAAATTGTAGAAGGGTCGCTATGGGAATTATGAGTCAAATCCTCTTCAATCAAAGCCTTTTTATTCATCATTCGTATCAATCCTTCTTCCATACGCCCAGTATGATCAAACTGTTTCTTCATCCTCAAATATAGGTGATCAAATAATTTAGATATATTATTAATTGCATCCATAAGATCTCGTACCTCTTTCTCCCATTCCTTGATTTTGTTCAGAATCAACTCTGCATTTTTAGGAAAACAAGGTTGAATAGGTAGTAAAATCTGTGATGGTTGGTCTACAGTTATGCTCAGATCATTTTCATCTCCAGTTGCTAGACAGTCATAAACATTAGTTGGGTCCATAGGCTTCCAAGGGAGAAGCACTTTTTTCCAAATCTCATTTGGCACTTGTGACTGGCTGCAAAGAGGAAATATAGTGGAAGGATGTCCCAAGCCATAACTTGATCCATGCACAATCAAACCCAAAACAGATTTCACAATTATGGTTCCAATATCAACAAACCTTTCAGTTTGAATACAATAGTTCAATATTGCACTTTAGTTGGTCACTTTATAATTTTCATGGTAGGGAGTATTTCAAAGATATAAAGAAATATCATTGCTTTAACATGGGATTCAATAAAGTAGTTGATAAATTGACATACCTATCATCTCTTATCTCCCAATCTTTGCCTTCATCCATTATATATTGATAAAATTCATTCATATTGTCTCTCGTTGGTACAAAATTGGTGCAATGACAGATTGGTGCATTAGCTATCATGTAAAGTTCATTAATCTTAGAAGGAGTGAATGATATCCGCTTACCTCCCACATGAATGACTCCTTGGTTGATTCCATGAAAATTTGCATAAAATTCATTCACCACAATAATGACTACTGTGACAGTAGTGTAAAAAAACACTTCCCAACGCCTTTGCATAATAATTTTTTCAACACGAGTACTAGAAACATTCATACCTCGATTGATAAAGTCTCTTTCCTTGATAAGTCTCCTCTTTATAAGGACTTTGTCACAATCGCTGAGCCTCAAACTGACAAACTTTCTTCTGTTGAAAACTCTAATCTTGGAGAATCTAGGAAGTTGGAAGCCATGGAATTCAAATTTTGGAACTACGTTTTTGTTTTTTTGGATTTAATGGGTTTTAGAATAAGTTTGAGGAGTTATAAGGTTGAAATTCCTGCTCAAAATAGCCAAATTCTGCCATTTGAAACTCCAAATGCCACTTCTTAGCTATCAGGGCTGTCGATGCTGAATAGGGCGCCGTCGGTGCCCAAGCTCAGAAAATTAAAAATGCTCTCTAAAAAATCTCGTCGTGAGAGCTGCTTTGGGCTCGGTAGGCACTGGTTTGGGTGTCGTTGGTGCCATAGCATAATTTTTCTCCAAGAATAGTTTTCGTCCAAATAAACTCTAAATCTTCGATTCAATCCAATAATTAGCACCATTTAGGATATTTATGAGTGAGTAGGACTCAAACATAAGAGTATCTTATAGTAATATCAATTAAAATCAAATCAAACACACTAAACAACAAAGATAACTATGGGTAGCCTCTCATAAAACGCTTGGTTTAATGTCGTCAGCTGACAAACATTAGTTTTAATCAAGATGACTTAACATTAAGACCTCCTTGTAATTAGGTCGTGAACCTTTAAAATATGGTTTTAGTCAATGCCCATTAACTTTAAATATTCTTGCATTTTTAGGGTCTTCAATATCAACAGCTCCAAATTAATAAACTTTTATAACAGTTAAAAGTCCTATCCACCTAGTTTTCCAGGAAATAATCTTAATCTTGTGTTATATCAAAAAAATTCTTGTCTAAGTTTAAATCTCTTCCTTATGATCTTTCGATTATGCCATAACTTCATCTTTCTGTTATAAATTTTATCATCGTCATAAGATTCATTTATCATTTCTTCCAATTCATTAAGTTGTAATAATATTTTCTCACGAGCATCTTTAAATTGAAATTGAACTCTTTAATTACCCAATATGCTTTATGTTCCACTTCAGCTGGTAAATGACATGCTTTTTCAAAAATTGGTCTATAACGAGACATTCCTATAGGAGTTTTATAACCAGTCTTATATGCCCATAATGCAGTATTAATCTCACAGACCAATTTAATTTATGAGGATTCACAGATTTCTTCAAAATTCTTTTAATTTCTCGATTAGATAATTTAGTTAAACCACTAGTCAAGAGATGATAAGCAGTTGAGATTCTATGCATAATATTATATTTTTCAGTTAATCTCTGAATCAAATTATTTTTAAAATAAGATCCACCATCAGTAATAATAACTCTCGACATTCCATATCTTGTAAAAATATTTTTTATTAAAAATTTTGAAACACTTCGAGCATCACATTTGGGTAAAGCTATGACTTCAATTCATTTTGATACATAATCTACATCAACTATATATATATATATATATATATATATATATATATATATATATATATATATATATATATATATATATATATATATATATATATATATATATATATATATATTCCAAATGAAGGAATAATGGCCCCATAAAATCTAATCCCCAACTTCCAATGTAAAATTTAAGAGCATTTCATTGCTTCTTGAAATGTCACCTACTCGCTGACATCGATCACAAGTTTTAATATATCTATTAACATCCATAAAAAGAGTAGGCCAATAGAATCCATATTGTAAAATCTTTTGTGCAGTTTTATCAGCTCCAAAATGTCCCTCAAATTTTGAATTATGTGATCTCTGAATAATTGGTTGTCGGCAGCGAGAATGTGTCTGGGGTTTTAATTTATGTTAATATATATATAAGGAAAATATAACTTTAACTTTGAAATATGAAATTAAACTCATCTCATATAATCAATAGTTTAAATAATCGAGCACTTCAACACAAGACATGTATCTATACAGAAGAATAGATACATTGCTTGGTAGTGAGGCTTGATCAAATAAACTAAAGAATTCATGACATCTGTTTGGTCTAAAGCTACAGTATAAAGTTTCAACGGTCTGCCCGGGATAGGGTCTGCTAAAATAGGAGGTGTCATCAAGTATCATTTATTATCTTCAAAAGCTTGTTGGCATGGCTCTCCCCAGACGAATTTGACATCCTTTTGAAGTAGGTTCAAAAAGGGTGGACACCTTCCTGACAAATTGGATATACAGCGTCTCAAGTATGCCAATTTACCCTGAAAGAGCGTAGTTGCTTCAAGGATTCAAGAGGAGGCATTTCTAAGATAGCTTTAATCTTTTTTGGGTCGATTTTGATTCCCCGATGACGAATAATGAATCCTAGAAACTTTCTTGAGGTAATACCGAAAGAGCACTTTAAGGGATTCATCTTGAGATTGTATTGTCGTAATCATTCAAATAAGATCCCCAAATCATACATGTGTTTTTCCTTCACTTTGCTTTTGATGACCAAGTCATCCACGTAGCATTCCACTTGTTTGTGAATGAGGTCATCGAAATTCTTCGTCATTGCTCGTTGGTAGGTTGCTCCGGTGTTCTTTAGACCAAATGTCATTACTGTGTAGAAGTAGATCCCGATCGGAGTTCTGAATGTTGTGAGCGTTGCATCTTCTGGTGCCATCTTGATTTGATTGTAACCCTATGATCCATCCGTGAAAGAGAAGATTTCATGTAACAACGCGATGTCCACCATTAGTTCCGGTATCGGTAATGGGAACTCATCTTTTGGACATTCTTTGTTTAAGTCTTTAAAGTCGACACATACTCAAATTTATCCATTCTTCTTCTTTACGGATACAACATTAGTTAACCATGTCGGATACTACTCTTCT
Organism: Papilionanthe hookeriana x Papilionanthe teres; assembly: GCA_022702705.1. Taxonomy (NCBI): domain Eukaryota; kingdom Viridiplantae; phylum Streptophyta; class Magnoliopsida; order Asparagales; family Orchidaceae; genus Papilionanthe; species Papilionanthe hookeriana x Papilionanthe teres. The sequence continues at coordinate 143,985,300 of CM040429.1, read as the reverse complement.
CAGACAAATTTAGTGTCTGTTAATTTCTTTATCTCAGTTGTGACTTGCTACTCTATTTCGAGGTGCATTCTTCTAGGGGCTTGCTTCACTGGCATTGTGTTTCAATCCACTCCAAGTCGGTGAACTGTGATCTCCAGAGATAATCCTGTCATTTCGTCGTAACTCTAAGAGAAATGATCCTTAAATTCTGACAATAACTTGATCAAATTTGCAAATACCTCTTCACTGAGTAAGAAACTTATGAAAGTCAGTTAGGGCTGAACCTCATTCCCGAGGTTGATTTCTTTTAATTCATCGACTGTCAATTTGATCTCTTCCTCAAATTTTAGCCAAGCATCATCTATCTGTTGATATTTGAATTCATTTTAAATGTCTAAACAATCTTCTTCTGACTAGCTAGTAACAACCAAGCAAAATCCCAAGTCATCAATGGGCCCAATCGTTCCAAACCCAAGACCTTCTTTTGAATTGGGTTTCTTTCCTTTTACATTCCATAATTTTTCAAACGATTGTAACTTATCTTTTGGCATTTGATTGGGCGCATATCCTTGTTGAATTAGTTTTTGTACACATGGCAAAAAGTAACCAAAAGTTAATTCCATTAATTCATTAGATTCATCTTCTTTAGGAGTTATGCAAGGTTCAAAAGTAGAAGGAGAAGCTCGGTAAAAGTTGATCGGTTTAATACCACTTTTATGGACTTCCTTGACTTCCATACTCTTGATCTTTTGAGAATGAATCGGAGTTAGGGTCATGGCTTGAACATAATGGTTAATCCGATCGTACATTGATTCATATGTGTCATCCAGAGAGATCTCGAACTGAGGCTTCTTCTGACTTATCATCATCATTTCTTTATTGGATTCATCTTCTCTGGAGCTCCTTTCTACGTTGATGCTGATCTCTGGCTTCGTTTGTTCAACAATCTGGTGAGTTCTTCCTCGCCCACGTCCTTGACCTCGACCTCAGATTCATGGGCTAAAAGAACCTCCACCAACTCGTTTTAAAGAAGTGGTGGGAGATCGTTGAAGCGAAGCTGTATGGTCCCGTTCCTGTGGTTCTTCTGGATCTTCAACTTTGCTTGTCACAACTTCTATTGAAAAGACTATTTTTTTTTGGGATCGTAGTAGTCGGCGTCTTCGTGAATGCCCACTTCATGTATTAAAAATGGTTGTAAGTCTCCTTTTATGTAATATTATTCCCCATCTTTGTAGTATTTGATGCATTGGTTAAGCGACGACGGGACCATTTTGTACTCATGAAGTCACAGTCGACCAAGCAGGGTATTGAACGAAGTATGCACATCGATGACATGAGATTTTGTGGTTGTTACTAAATTTCCAAGTTTCATTTACAGGCTTATAGATCCGAGGACTTTTTCTCCTTTCTAGTTTAATCCTCTTAACGTCATCTTATCTGTGGAGAGCTCTCGTGCGTCAATATCCAAGTAGACTAACATCCGTAGACTCATTATGTTGAGCGACGCTCCAAGATCTACTAACACTCTAGAGAGTACAAACCCACTGATAATGAATGAAATGTAGAGTCAACGGTTGTGATCGGTTGTACCTAGAAGTAAATCTTCGTCAGTGAATGTTAGGACAGGCTGTTCCTTCAAAGTACAAACTCCATCCAAGGATGTGTTGGCCAACTGTGCTAAGTAAATATCTGGGTCAAGTAGAGCCTTGATCAGATTTTTTTTAATCTCCTTTGACATGATCAGAGCGTCGTAAATTTTTAGCATGGCTGGTGATCCACTGAAAATTTGATAGCTTTTTAATGTCCATTTCATACCTATTTTTTATGATATGGCACTTTAAATAAAGGTACTTTTCATGATTTCATGCAGGTACAATGATTTTAGGCCTTTGGAGCAAAAAGAAGCAAAAAGGAGCAAATTTGGAGCAAAATGAGGCAAAATGCATATTTTGAACTGGTGCGCCAATTTATAGAGAGTTTTAACCAGAAGGTGGAAAATAGTGTCGGACGATGTCCTATCCTTCGTCGGATTGCGCCCTATCCTTATTTATAACTAGATTTAATGTATTTGGCTGAGTTTTGGAGGGATGCCTGAGAAACTCTTGGAAAATCAATTATAGCCGAATTGAACTGGTTTTGGAGAAAAATATAGAGAGGGGAAGAGAGTCTTTTGTATGTGTGAGTGAAGAGTGAGAATATCTTTTCATTGTTTTAGTGTAAAAGGTTCATCTAGGGTATTTATGTGTTCTCTTCTAAGGAGTGTAGAAGGAGAGAAAAGTTAGATATTTCTTCTTCCTTACTTATCTAAAGAGAGAATTGTGTGTTGTTGTGAAGAAAGAAGAGGAGTCAAAGGAATTCCTTGAGATTCGCTTAGGGAAGAGTTTGAGATAAGTTGTATTTTCTTTACTCTGTTTGTATGAGGTTGATTTTATATATATAATCCATTTTTTGTCATCTTTTCCTCATGAGTCTTGATTAGATTTCTTTGTCTTCCTCCTTTTCATGTGATGTGTTGATGTTGTGATATGGAAATGATGTGCTGATTTAATATGAAGAATTTGTGATGACCTTTTCACTTCATACTTCATTTACTTTTTGATTTGGCCAATTAAATTGTTAAAACTTGTTAAGAAACATATGGTCTGAAAGGATTATGAGTTCCACAAAAAAGGTGAATATCACATTCAATGTCCATGAATGAGAGACGTAGTTCATGGGGTTTGGGTGAAAATAAATAGAGAAATATATTTTGATGAGCGTAGAATTAGAGATTTTAGAGTGACAAGCTAAAATCCCCAATTTGGTCCTACGGTTTGGAAACCAAAGCGAGAGTTAGCCTTCAGGCGAAGGGAAGTGGGAGCTCTGGAGTGAGAGCCAGTATCCTCCCAGCCTAACCACAAATTTGGGGACTGAACTTAGGATTAGCCAATGTTCTTTATGTTCTTAGAAGAGGGTATAAAATAGGAATGCTCCTATTTGGCTCAATACATTTGCATCACTGATCTTTGTCACTAAATCATCACATTATTGTTGAAGAGGAGAAGGATTCTTTCTTACAATTGAACTTTTGTTAGAAATTTAGTCTTGTGTTAGTTAACTTTGTTAGAAAGTTAGAACGTACTTTGGTAGAATTAGTAACTGCAACTATTTATTCCTCTTTTATTATCAGTAATTATCTGCAATTTTGCTGTGATTGGTGAAGTGATTTCTATGCTACATTATCAAATTAATTGCCTTCTCGTGGGATCGATAACCAGGACTCCATTAGAGCCTTATATTACTTGAGCCTTATATCACTAAATCATCACATTATTGTTGAAGAGGAGAAGGATTCTTTCTTACAATTGAACTTTTGTTAGAAATTTAGTCTTGTGTTAGTTAACTTTGTTAGAAATTTAGAACGTACTTTGGTAGAATTAGTAACTGCAACTATTTATTCCTCTTTTATTATGAGTAATTATCTGCAATTTTGCTGTGATTGGTGAAGTGATTTCTATGCTACATTATCAAATTAATTGCCTTCTCGTGGGATCGATAACCAGGACTCCATTAGAGCCTTATATTACTTGAGCGATACGTATACTTGCAATTAATTGTGTGACTCAATAGAAATTTAAACTAATATATATAGAAATTTGAGTTCATAAATTTTGAAAATTTTAAAAAGTCGCACCAAGTTTTTGGCACCGTTGCTGGGGAGGTAACTGTAAAAATTAATTTGGTAGTATTTGAAACTTATATTTGAATTACAATTCATAATTGTGTGTGTTTGTTTATTGTTAGTGTGCTTATTATGATTGTATGCGTAGTATCAGATCTATAGGTTTAGTGCATTACAATTCTGAATTGGAGCGTACTATTAGAAAAATTTGAAAACAACAAAAATAATCTGTAAATCCTCACAAAATGGCAAACAATTTGAACAATCAAAACAATCAAAAGGAAAATATATCATGGCCTTTAAAAGATTATGCTAATCCAACAATAGATGAAATTCACTTAATTATCCAAAACCTTGATGTTGATGCTAATTCATTTGAGCTTAAACCTGCTATTATCAAAATGGTACACAATAATCAATTTGGAGGAACACCTAATGAAGATCCTAACTTACATCTCGTAAGTTTTCTAGAACCATGTGCTACCTTTAAATACGATGGAGTGTCGAACAATGTTGTAAGGCTTAGACTTGTTCCTTATTCATTAAGAGATAAGGCTAAGGCGTGGTTAAATTTGTTAGCACCTGGATCTATCAGAACTTAGGGAGAACTTTCACAAATGTTTTTATTAAAATATTTCCCTCCTTAAAAAAATGCTAAGCTGATGAATGATATCACATTTTTCAGTCAGTTTGATGGAAAATCTATATATGAAGCTTGAGAAAATTTAAAAATCTTCTAAGAAAGTGAACACATCATGCGTTACTAGACTGTTTAAAAATTCAAATGTTTTATAATGCATTAGTGGGATCTTTGAGATCGATTATAGATGCTGGTGGTGGATCGTTAATGTCAAAATCTTTTGAAGAAGCATATTCGTTAATAGAAGAAATGGCTACTAATAATTTTTAATGGCCCTCTGAGTAGGTAAATCCAAAGAGAGTAGCTAGTATTCATGATTTTGATGCGATAACTATGATAGTCTCTCAAACTGCTACATTTTCAAAGAAAATAGATCAATATGGAATGAATTATTCTCAAACAACCCCAGTGTTATGTCGGCATATTTTTAGGTTAAGTTGTATTTTTGAAAAAGGGGTCGCCTACAGAAATTGTTGGCGAATTTTCAGATTTAAATTTAGTTTAAATATATATATAATTTGGAAAGTAGCATTTGATTTTGAAAATAATTTTAAGTTTGAAAATTTTAAGATATGAAATCAAACCGATCTCACATCCCGAATAGTTTATATAAACGAGCACCGCACCACAAACCGTGTATCTATCCCAAAGAATAGACACACTGCTTGATGATGGGGCTCGATTAAATAAACTAGGAGATTTGTGACATTCGTTTGGTCTGCGAACCAATTTTATAAGCCAACAAGTTCCCTCGCTTAATATAAATGAATTAAGCGGGGTTTATATTACTCGGGTTCTTAAAGTTCCCTATAAGGGCAAGCCCCTATAGTTAATTACATCTTAAATGTCCGAAGACACTTAAGAAAATTCTCGATAATGATCAGTGGTCTTGCTCTCAAGAATTTTAAAGTTTAAGGTTTTCAAAGGATTTGAGGTTTGGAAATTTCAATAGGGAATGGATCAAATTTGGAACAGTTTATTTTGGAATCCAAAGGAAGAGAAGTAGGAGAAGTTGAGGATCCGAGGGAATCTTGGCAACTTCTCGACTATCCTATTGTTTGGCTTCGATTTAGGAAGAATTATTTTGTATTTCGATCCTGTCAATTTTAATTAATTAGGACTTATATTTGTATGATATAATCACACAAATAGCCTCGAAGATGTGAGGGTTTATGTCGTAGCAAACAACTACCTCGGAATCCTAAGACCGGTTAAGGCTTAATTTACATAATATAATTATGCAAATGCCTAACAAAAGGGTTGAGGATTTATGTTGCACTAAGAAAACTACCTCGAAATCCTATGGCTTGGTTGTTTAAAACTAGGAAAAGGTTTTGCTGATGACGATGGTCATGCTGCCCACAATGCTCCAAGCTCCTTGTTGTTGCAGAGGTTTAGTTTTAGAAGTCATAAATCGGGGGATGAGAGAAGTGTTTGGTTTAGAGAAAATCTTAAAATTGAAGTGTTTTTAATATTTTAATTAAGACAAATCTTAAAGTTGTTTAAACAGAACCGATTAAGATCCCACGGTTCCGTCATCCCGGCACCGTTATTTTCATCGAATTCACTTAGTCCAGATGAATTTGCTAAACTCAGTTGAATGAGTTCCACACTTTCATTTAGACCGTGGTAAATCCCGTTAGCAACACGTGGGTTACATCATCCAAGGTATTCCCGATCATTCAACGAGACGTTTTAATTTAGTTGTAATTGTAGTTTTGTTGTTATGTTTGTGATTAAATTTTGAGTTGTTTTATATTTTGAAATGTTGTGGCGGTGATTTTTATCTTGTAATGACTTTTAATTTAGTTTTGGTTTCAGTTCAGGGACTATCCTAAAGGTTTTGGTTTTCATGCAACAGTTTTATTTAAGATGCAAGAAAAGTAAAGTGCATTGCAATAAAGTAAATTGCAATAAAATAAAAGCGTACCTGGAAGGTCTTCCCGTCATCCCAAGCTGCACTTAAAACACATGTTAATGCATTTAAATATTTCAACAAGTACCTAGGTAAAGCTAAGGGAAAGGTTTTGGTTGTCTACCAAAGTCCTAATCCTATAGCTAATCATCTCCTATGACGTCTAGGTTCTTATGTTTTGGTTTAAGGATGACTTTCTTCATCAAAGAACAATTAATTTCACTTGTTCTTATAAACATCCTATCATATTGAGGAAGTGCTTAAGACGAGTCTAATTATAAAAGTGAATTAATCATCCAGGAGTTTAAGTTTTATTCTCTTGCTCAGTGAACCAGGACATTTGAATATCCTATAAGTGAAGTAACACTTCACTTGATACCTCATTTAAGAGTTATAATAATAAGAGCTTTAAAAGGGCAAATCAAATTATTAAGTATTTTAATGATTTAAACTTAATGATTTAATTTTAATTTTGACTTAATTATAAAAGGTTAGTTTAAGTTTGGAATAGTGTTCAAGTTATTTTAGATTTAATTCTTAATGATTTCATTTAGGTTTGTTGTTAAATGATATTAATTTAATTTAATTCAATTTAATTTTAATTCAATTTAATTTAATTTTAATTTAATTTGATTTAATTTTAGTTTAATTTAATTTAATTTAACTTGATTTGATATAATTTTAATTTAATTTAATTTGATTTAATTTTAATCTTAATTTGATTTAATTTTAGTTTAATTTTAATTTGGATTATTATTTTAATTTTTTTAATTAAGAATTAAGTATTATTGAAGTGATTTATTTAGGGATTTTTAAATTAAAGAATAAATATCCTCTTAATAATATCCCTACATTAATAATTCAAATTTCTATTATTCTCCCAAAATTTCAATTAATTAATTAATTAAAGTTTTATTTTAATTATTTTTGAAATGGTTAGTAGGTTGCCCTTCAAGCTTAATAATTCTATAACTCACTAAATTAAGCTCAAATGAACTTGACATTTTTATGTAACCTCACTCACATGTCAATTAAGACATTAGAGGAGAAAATGTGATTTTTCTGTATTTAATTTATTTATGTAATTATTTTTAATGGAAAATAGGGGTTTTCAAGGAAAATTCAATAACATAACCAAAGAAATGTTTCTATCCTTAAGAAAATTATGAGATGTTCCTAATGATCAAAGGACCATTTGGACCAATTTTGGTGATTTTTTGAATTACATTTTATTTTTTAGAATTATTTTCAATTTTTGAGTATTAATTAATTTTAAAATAAAATTAAAGTTAAAAAATGGATTTTATATTTTTCCTAAATCTCTCTAACCTCAAGGAGTTCAGAGAAACAAATTTTGTATTTTTTTTATTTTTCTTTGATTTATTAGAATTATTTTAGTGAAAAGGTTGGAAAATACATTTTTAATATTAAAAAAAAATTACATTAAGCCTTTAAAATTCAATGTCTCACCCTAGGAACTTAGGGAAAATATTTGGTTTGTTCCTAAATGATTAGGGGTTAAAATGTGACATTTTTATGATTTTTAATATTTTTATGATTTTTATTATTTTTTAATTATTAAAAATATTAAAATAATGATAAAAATCAACTTTTTTTTAGAAAATTACAATTTTAATTTTCCTGAGTTCCTCTAATATCAGAGAAGCTCCAAAACCATTTTTGTGAATTTTTTAAAAGTATTTTGTGAATTATGAATTTTTAAAGTTCAAATTTATTTAAGGGGCTTAATCAACCCATTTGGTGGATCAGACCAAGTCCAATTGGTTTCAAATTTTTATGTGGTGTTCTCCTATCCCTAGAGGACAGTGGAGAATTGTTTTCAAGTCAATTTAATGTGTGGTTAATCCTAATTAATTAAAGTTCAATTTTGGGTATTTAGGCTAATTAGGGTTGTTCCATGTGAATTAACTCAAGACCTATTTTTCCTAGGTTCCTCTGGTCATAAGAAACATCACCAAATTTTCCTAGAAATTATTTCTCAATATGCTAATTATTGGAATTAAAATATTCAAAACAGTAACATGCAATTGAAAAATCAATAACTTCTTATAGGGATGGCCTCTGACCTTGGAAAATTCAGGGAATGTTACCAAGTTCAGAGGTTTTAAAAGCCCTATGGTCTCATGCCATGGTGAATTGTCTATGTGCATGGAGAATTAAAATAGTGCAGAGAGTAAATAAATTATTCTCCTCTGTTCACTGAGCAAGAGGGTATTTTTATTTTATTTTTATGATTTTTCTACACAAAGTTATGGATTTTCCAAGTTCTGGTAATTTAATAAATAGGAAAATAACCCTATTTATCTACTTATCCACGCGGCGCCGCGTCAACCTCGGCGGCTCTGAAGGGGTGCGTGTCGCGCTGTGATTGGGTGCCGCCATCTGAGTCAGCCGTCCCAGGACCCGCCTTTCACGTAAAGTCTTCTGGTCCGATGCGATCCGAGCCGTCCATCCAATACACACGCGATCCAACGGCTTCTGGTCATCGTCTACGACTAGTGTGCACCCGTGACCGTCCACACTAAAACCCTAAGAACTCACTCGATTCTCAACGAATTTTTGTGTTCTTATACTCTATGGATTCGTCTTGAAGAGACGAACACATCCATACGGTAAACATGCATTGAAATCGATTCATATCAAATGGAGAATCTCCAGAAGCTCGGGAAGAAGAGAGAGTTCATACCTTTGCTCAGAGAAGTGAACCTTCAATCTAAGAGTTGTGTCACATTCGATTGGGTCCAAGCAAGCTCCAGATGAAGTCCCTTGGCCTGGTGAATTGCCTAGGTACAAAAGTGACCACAACTGATCACAAAGCTTGGAGGCTGGAAGCAAAGGCTGGCCTGCTGAAGGGGCTTTTATTGGGAAACTTCTCCTCTTGGTCTAGTGAAGGTGTAGAGTCAATCAATTTGAGGATTGACTCACTGTGGTGAAGTGTCCTGGTTTTGGGCTTGAATTTCAACTCTGAAATTGAGCTTACAGAGAGGAAATGGCAGGGGGATTTCAGTGGGGATCAAGTTCTCCAGGTGTGGAGGAGAGTCTGGAATGATTTTGGCAGAGTTTCTGTATGGTTTGTTTCAGCACCCTTCATGGCCGAGAGGAGGTGAGGTTTAAATAGCCATGGCTGGAGGGCCTCCCAGGGGGAGTTAGGGGTTGGGATCAGCTGCTCTGGTGAGGAGAAGAACAGCCATGGTGGCCATTGGGCATGGGGCAACTCAGCAGGTGAGAATTCCAAGCTTGGGCTCACATGGTGCTCTCGGGTGTGGTGTTTTCCGGCGATTCAGGCTGCTGGGAAGCAGGCATGGGTCACCCTCAGGGTCAGGAGGCTCAGGGCTTGATGTTTGTGAAGTCAATTGGTTGCTGCCATGTGTAAAGGGTTTGAATCAAAGTGGAATGGGAAAGGGCTAGTTTTGGGTCTAAATGGGTCAACCCATGGTTTTGGGTTAAGTCCACCATCCAAGGCCAATTTGGGCTGAAGAGAAAGTCATTTGGATCAGCTTGATTAGTGGGGTCAAGTCACAATCCAAGTACAATTTGGCTTAAGCATGAGTTAGGGGAGACATGGAAGTGGTTAATTACTCTTAAGAGAATCATTAAAGGGTCCCCTCTTCTTGCCATTTTGGGTATGGTGATGTGTCCAAGGCTTTCATGGCTCACATGTGGCTCATGCATGGCTTCATGGCTCACCTTTGGCTTGGAAAAAGCTAAGTCAACTTTCATGAAAGAGGATTTTAGGAATTTTGGTAACTTAGGGGTGATTTGATAGGATTTGGCATATGCGTTAGTTTAGAAAAATTTGATGGCTAATTTAGAACTTAGGGATGATTTTAACTGAGTGAGGATGAGATGAGATTGTAATGTGGGCCTTAGGATGGGTTTGGACTTTTGAAATTATTTTAGGAATGGGCTTTTAGGAAGGTTTAAAAAAAGTGGGCTTTAGGCTTGAAAATAAATTTATGGATGGGAATTTTGTGAAGGATTGGGCCAAACAAATGTTGGGTTTAGTCTAGGGATGTGTCATGAGTGATTTGGATCAAACTTGAGGTAATTTAAAATTGAATTGGGTTGGATTTGGGCTTCTTTGGTAAAGGGGCCAATGTAGGTCAAATTGGGATAATTTGGGCCAATGTTGGGCTAAGGTAGAAATTGATGTAAAATTAATGTTGAGAAATGTTTATGGGAGTGTTTCAAAGAGGTTTCATCTTTGGTTGGGTTTTGGTTTTGGGATTTGTGCCCATTTGGGTTATGTTTTAGTGTAGGCCCATTTAAGGGGTTTTGGCTTTAGGTTGGATTTGAATGGGGTTTGGGTTCAAGTTTTGGGCAAATTATGTTAGTGTTTTGTTTGTGGGGATATTAGGGAAGGTTTAGAAAAGGTTTGGGGCCAATTGGAGTTGAATTGGGATGGTTTGGGTTATGTTTGTGTCATGGGTCTAAATTGGGCTTTAAGCTCAAAAATGAAATTAGATCCAAATGTCAACCAAATTAGGCTTGGATTTGGTCTAGATTGATATTGTGGATATTGAATTGAAGTTTATAATTGAATTGGACCAAAATTGGGGTCAATTGGGTAGGTTTGGTTTGACATTGGGTTTACCTTGGGTTAAAAATGGGTCAAATTGGGGGTTTTGGTAAAAGTGGGGTAAATTGACAAAATTGGCGCATGGTGTAGTTGAACAAAATGAAATTGGGAATATTTGGGATTTTCTGGAATTTTCTAGGAATTTTCTGAATTTTTGGATTTTTGGGCTAAGAAGGGCATTTTGGGTATTTGAAGGGTATTGGGGGTATTTTTGGAATTTTTGGTATTTTTTGGCTATAGATGATCAATTTGAGTGGGGGAAGATGTTTAGGATTGGTTTTGAGGAATTTTGGGTAATTTAGGTGATTTAGAAGAATTTGGGTAGTTTCAAAGGCTTTTAGTAGGTTATGCGGGTCCGGGGCCCCGGGGGTCAAAAATTGAAATTTTGGAAAAATGAAAATTGATCAAATTTGAGTAGAATGGAATCACTTTGGTTGAGTCATGAAGCTATATTAAGCCCATAGGAGCCATGAGAGGACTCATTTGAGGCATTCAACATGTTGTTCCTAATCCTCTTAGCTAGGGGCTTAGGGGTTAAGGACCATCCATATGAATTACTCACATGAGTCAGGAAGTCAAGTTGGGTGAGAGTGTGGTATTAGGACTTGGGATGTGTGTGAGAGTTTAGTGTATGTGAAAGTCAACCTTCACCAGACCAGGCCATCCAGGGTATTCCTAAGGCCAAGAAGTCCTATAGGGAACTTATCCTTTAAACCTCCCCATTTGATTTCAACCCTCTAGGTGATTAGGGGTCTACAATCAAGCTTGTGGGGTTTGTAGGGAGTCAAGAGGTGTTTGAACTTCTAAATGGTGGGTTCCATTTATAGTCCTCTAAGATTAGTCAAAGGAAATGCCTAAGGCTAGATCCTAAGTACTAAAGACAGAAGCAAAAGAAAAGACCTCATAAAAAATGAGGTCAACAAATGGACCCCCAATAGGTGTGGAGTGCTAACCAAACACACCGCGCGTATTGGCGTTGACCGAAGTGATCAACCAAACCAACACAGATGTCCAAGTAACAAACTTAGGACAGAGTAGAAGATTTTCCGCTGGTAGTATCAGGTACATCTCCAAGACTGGAGATCCCTGAACTCTCGCTGGGGAAAGGAAAAAGAGGTGAATTCCAAATCACAAGATCTGGAGAAATTTCGATTTAGATTTTGTTTCATTTCATGTTCAAGTTTTGATATGTGAGTTTAGATTTTGAGTTTTAATTTGGAGTGAAGTTTGATTTAAAATCAATTTGAGTAAATTTGGATTTGAAATGGGAATCGAAACCTAGGTTTCAATCTCGGGATCGTGAAGAAAAGAAACTGGAATTTGAGTATCAATCTCGGAGTGAGAATCGGAGTTTGAATGTCGATTGAACAGGATGAGAGTCAGAATTTAGGTACTGATCTTGAAAGAGAATCAGAATTTAGGTACCGACCTCGAAAAGTTGTACGATAACTGGAATGTAGGTACCAGCCTCAGAAATTGTATGAGAATCGCAATGTAGGTATCTATCTCGGGATGAGAACTGGAATGTAGGTACCAGTCTCGAACATTTGTACAGGAGTCAGAATGTAGGTACTGATCCCAAAATGAGGACTGGAATGTAGGTACCAGCCTCGGGAAGTTGTACGGGAGTCAGAATGTAGGTACTGATCCCAAGATGTGGATCGGAATGTAGGTACCAGCCTCGGAAAGTTGTACGGGAGTCGAATGTAGGTGCGGATCCCAAGATGAGGACCGGAATGTAGGTACCGGCCTCGGAAAGTTGCACGGGAGTCGAATGTAGGAGCCGATCCCAAGATGAGGACCGGAATGTAGGTACCAGCCTCGGAAAGTTGTACGGGAGTCGGAATGTAGGTACGATCCCAAGATGAGGACCGGAATGTAGGTACCAGCCTCGGAAAGTTGTACGGGAGTCAGAATGTAGGTACTGATCCCAAGATGAGGACTGGAATGTAGGTACCAGCCTCGAAAAGTCGTATTTATGAAGAAGGACCCAGTCTCATGCCATTGGAACTAAATTGAACAGAGTTCGTAGCTCCGTGTTAAAAGACCTAGTCGATCTTCCTACAAGAGGGAAAGGAGATCACAAAAAATCAACGGATTTCGATTGTGACGAAAAGGTGTAAGATTTTGAAGTTGAAGTGTGGGCCTCCCGTGAGGAAGAACCATCCCGGAAAAGGAGTTTGAAGTAGATTTGATTTGAAAAGAACTGGAGGATTTGAAAAGATGGATTTAGATTGAAATTCAATTTGAGATTCATTCTCATTTTGTTTGTCCTTTAACGATCCAATTTAATTTTTGTTATTCATTTGATGTTCATGTGAATTTGGAGTTCGTTTTAACATTTGGATTTTTTAAGGGAGAGAATTTTCATTTATTTTCCTTTTCTTTTCTGTTCTTTGTTTAAAGTTCATTTAACTCTAATGGCGTTTTCCAGTCAATTTGCACAAAAAGAGGTGAAGGCCCAAAATGTGACATAGTCACTTTCGTTCCAATCTTTTTGAAGATACAGCATACAACTTGATCTGAAATATTTCTCATACAATCCATGACTCAAAACGGACTATGTATGATTCTTGTTAATTGATCCAAAAAGTATCTGTTAAAAATCCATGTCTGAATAATGAGATACACGGTCAATAACATCACCTTCCAAGCCATCCTTGGCAAGAATGCCGCATGGATGTGCATTGGAGGTGTGCTATTTCCCGTGTAACTCACAGCTCGTAGGGCCGGAGACTCTCCACTCCGGATCCGTCGGAAGTGGTAAGGCGTCTTTCCGTCATCCATCCTTCTAAAAGTGACGGAGATCCGCTCCATCGGTACTCCCGGTATACAATGTTTTGCGATGTCTGCTCCATTTCCTTGTAATATCATGACGGAACCTACCGGAAGTGGTATCTCCACCGGCCCTCGGAACTTTCCCGGGCCTGCTATCCGGAGGTCAGATCCTAACATGATATTACATTGGTTGACGAACGAAACTGTGCAGAAAGGTCTGACAAAGTCATGGTGGTCTATGTGTGGAGGTAAGCAGTCGCCCTTCTGATAAATGTTGATGATGCAACCGTTGGGTATGCAGTCTGTTGGCAGTACCCTCCACGTTATCATTCTTTTCACTATTCTTTTAATTATCCTCGGCATTGGATCCACCTCACCGTGACGGAGTATCCCTGGTGGATTTCCTTTTCTGTCATCTGCGAAGTTATAGCAACATCCGCATTGTATTATGACTCTTCCTTTCCCTGGCATCCATTTCGGGGTTCCGAATAAGTCTTTTCTCTCAGACGACCTGCTCGACCCATCTTCTGAAGTTCTAAGATGCAGTCCACAATTTGCTGTTGCTCGTACTCTGAGAATACACCTGTGTGTAACTCGAGGCCTTCCAAAATGTTGATTCTCTTGCCTCTAATCCTTTCAAAGTATTCGAAAGTCTTCTTCTCAACATTTTGCATTCTTTCTAGTTCATATTCTGGGATGATCTGCAAGTGACGAGGCCTAGTAGCATATTGCGGGATGTATGGCTCAATCCCGTCACGTTCTCCTGCATACCTTGGCTCCTCGGGGATTGTCTCTATCGGGACATCCTCCGGGGTTGCTTCCGCAACAAGGTTTTTCAGATATGGTATCTCTGTCCGGCGTCGAGACACTGATTCTATTTCTGTTCTTCTTGGCACTTTTTCGATCTGTTCTGATTTTCTTGGCGTTGACTTTCTTCTTTCTGGTTCCTCACGAACCGGTATCTTTGAAATGTGTGTGTTGGCGAAGGTGGCTGTTTCCTCGTGTTAATCTGCTGCTAGTTTAGTCAACATCTTAAGGATACGGCGATTCTTATTCCTTCTTTGGGTAGCAGTGAGAGTAGCTCTCCTTACCCCTTGAATTTCTGCGGGCGCGGCGCTGACAAGCTCGCCCTCTCGCGTGGCAACTACAGACTTGATTTTCTTGCTTTCCTCGGTGTTTGTCTTTCTTTTCTTGTTGATGGATTGGTGTCTTGGGGCACCCATCTTCATCACTGTCTGGCTATGAAGCTCTTCTCGGTCCACTAGGACCCAATCATTTTCTTCATACTGTAGGTTGGCTGGTGTGAAGTCAGAATCAATTTCTATCACTGCTCCATCCTTCACCCTCTTTTCATCGAGTGCGAGACTCACGCCATTTTTAAAGTTTAGGACCAACCGCCCATTCGACATTTCTCTGCGAAGAAGACAAGGAAAGGATCAGGAGTCGTACTAAGAACAAGAACATTAAGAAAATATTTATCACTGAAGATTCTTATTCTCTTATTTTAATTTTAATTTTTAAGGAAAGTAGGAAAAGATGAAGAAAGATCAGGAACAAGATTTGATTTGACGGAAGGGTAAAACTTTGTTATTATGATTTCACATATTTTATTTTTAGTACATATTTTTTGTTAATGATTTTTTTTTGTCATTCATTTTTTTATGTTTTTGGGTTCGGACTCAGTCACAAGTGGTTACTTCACCCGTGTTTCTAGGAATGAGAATTCATTCATTTGAAAATTTAGGTTGTGTAATACTTCTTCAAATATCGTCCATTGATTGGAAGCATTTGTCATTCTCCTTGACAGTCCACAAGTTGGTAGGAGCCTCCTTAGTAGACTGTCTCGACCATAAACGGTCCTTCCCAAGTTGGTTCAAATTTACCACCTATCTTGCGATATGCAAGAATAGGTCTTCTGAGAACAAGAACTAAGTCACCAACTTTGAAAGTTCTTGGGCGGACCAGTTTATCATGGGCCCGGATCATCTTAGCTTGGTACGAGCTCCAAATTTTGCTCGTGCCGCAAGTCTTTTCCTTCCAAACTTTCCAGTTCTTCCAGTCGTAATCTGGCATTTTCTTCTGTAGTAATTTTATTTGCAACTGCAATTCTGAGTGATGGAAGCTGAACCTCCAAAGGTAAAACCGCCTCGGACCCGTACACTAAAGTATAAGGCGTAGGTCGAGCAGAGTCCCGAAAGTTGTCCTGTAGGCCCATAAGGCTTCTAACAACTTCTCATGCCAATTTCTCTTGTTGTCGTCCAAAGTTTTCTTTAGAATTTGAACGAGAGTTTTATTAAAAGCCTCGGCCAAGCCGTTTGCTCTTGGGTAGTAGATTGTTGAGTATCGCCAATCGATTCCATGTCATATGACAAAATTGTTGATTTTTGTGCTTCTGAATGCGGACCCATTATCTGAAATGATTCTGCGCGGTACCCCAAAACGGTAGACAACTTGATTTTTGAAAAACTGTAGCACATGGTGTGCCTTTACTTCTCTGAGTGAAACTGCTTCTGCCCATTTAGAAAAGTAGTCTGTAGCTGCAAGGATGAAGCGATGTCCTCTTGAAGAAGGTGGTTCTATCAGACCCACTATATCTGTGCCCCAACACTCAAATGGCCACGATGCAATTGTCGGATGTAGCACATTTGGAGGTTGGTGTAGAACCACTCCGTGCACTTGGCACTGGTGACAGCTCTTGGCGACTTTCATACAGTCGGTCATCATTGAGGGCCAGTAGTACCCTAGTCTCTTAATTTTCATTTTCATTTTCGGACCCGACTGATGAGCGCCACAGAGTCCTGAATGTACTTCTTTAACGATTTCACGAGCTTCGGACTCGCTCAGGCACCTTAGCCACATTTGATCAAAAGACCTTCTGTATAATGTATTGTTTATTAATGCGTAAGACAGAGTTCTTTTCTTGATTTGATGGGCTAATGACTTATTATCTGGTAATTTACCTATTTGCAGGTATTTTATTAGCGGTTGACGCCAATCTTCTGTGTTTTCTGTCACTGCTGCAATTGTTTCTTTTGTTTTTTCTGTTGATTCGTGTATCGTATCCATGTCGAACTGTGATAGGACCTGTCGTCCTTGAACTGACACTTCAACTGACTCATCTTGTAAGCAGGCAAATTCTTTTGCAAGGCGAGCTAGCACATCCGCAAGAGCAATTTCTCTTCTGGGGATCTTATAGATTGTTACATTCAAAATTTTCTCCAACAGTTGCATGGCATACTGAAAGTACTGCTCGAGTCTTGGCTTTAAAATTTTGTATTGTCCGGCGACCTGTTGAATGATCAACTGAGAATCTTCGTAGATGTTGATGTCCGTTTTCCCATTTGAATGGTTAGTTCTAGTCCTGTTATGAGGGCTTCGTATTCTGCCTCGTTGTTTGTGCACGGCTCCGTTAAGTGGTAGGAGTATCTTAACATCCCCTCGCTCCGGTGTTATAAAGATTAGTCCGATTCCTGCCTTACCGGGCACTATCGTTTGCAATTCTTTATCTTTTTGTGCTGAGGACGCTCCATCGAAGTATAGTTCCCAACGTCGATCATCAGTTTCTTCTAGGCTCATTATCTGCTCGTCAGGCAAATCGTCGTCGAGAGGCGAATCTGCCGGTAAAGGGTGTGCTGCAAGGAAGTCAGCTAGGACTTGTCCCTTTATGGCGCGAAGAGGAATGAAAGTTATGTCAAATTACAATAGTATCATCGACCACCTGGCAAGTCTGCCAGAAAGTTTTGGTCGGGTCATCAAATATTGCAACGGATTAACTTTCGAAATAAGGTTGATTTTATGAGAAAGCATGTAATGCCTGAGCTTCTGTGCGGCGAATATCAGGGCCAAACAATGCTTCTCAATTGGAGGATACTTTACTTTCGTCGGGATTAGACGACGGCTTAAGTAGTAGAGAGCATTCTCTTTTCCCTCATCATTGACCTGGGCTAGCAGGGCTCCAAGGGAGTCGTCTAAAGCCGCGGTATAAAGTATCAACGGTCTACCTGAGACTGGGGCTGCTAAGACAGGAGGTGTCATTAAGTATCGTTTGATGTCATCGAAGGCATGTTGACATCTGGAATCCCAAGTAAACTTGGCATCCTTCTTAACCAAAGCAGAAAAAGGCTGACACCTTCCTGACAAATTCGATATAAAGCGTCGAAGATATGCCAACTTTCCTTGAAAGGATCGTAGCTGTTTCAAGGTTTTAGGAGGTGGCATTTCTAAGATAGCTTTAATCTTTTCCGGATCAATTTCAATCTCGCGATGTCGGACAACAAATCCTAAGAATTTCCTGGAGGTGACGCCGAAGACGCATTTTAAGGGATTCATCTTAAGGTTGTATTGTCTTAGTCGTTCGAAAACAACTCTCAAATCATTCAGGTGATCTCCCTTCAGTTTTCTTTTGATGACCACATCGTCCACGTAGCATTCAACTTGGTTGTGAATGAGATCATCGAAAATCTTTTTCATCGCTCTTTGATATGTTGCTCCTGCGTTCTTTAGTCCGAATGGCATTACTGTGTAGCAATACACTCCGATCCGCGTTCTGAATGCCGTGAGC
This sequence comes from Papilionanthe hookeriana x Papilionanthe teres, assembly GCA_022702705.1. Lineage (NCBI taxonomy): Eukaryota > Viridiplantae > Streptophyta > Magnoliopsida > Asparagales > Orchidaceae > Papilionanthe > Papilionanthe hookeriana x Papilionanthe teres. Next base: position 143,967,166 of record CM040429.1, on the reverse strand, counting down.
TTTTCGTCTTCTGGTGCCATCTTTATCCGGTTGTATCCCGATGATCCATCCCCGAATGAGAATATTTCATGTGTTGAAGCGATGTCGATCATCAGTTCTGGGATTGGTAGTGGAAATTCATCCTTTGGACATGCTTTATTTAAATCCCTGAAGTCTACGCAGATTTTGATCTGACCATTCTTCTTTCTGACTGGTACCACGTTGGCTAACCAAGTTGGGTATTGTTCTTCACGGATAAATTTAGCGTCTATTAGCTTCTTGACTTTGGCTATTACTTGTTGCTCAATTTCTAGACGCATTCTTCTGGGAGCTTGTCTGACTGGAACAGAAGTAGGATCTACTCTTAACTTGTGAACTGTGACTTCTAGAGCTAATCCTGGCATTTCGTCGTAACTCCAAGCAAAAAAATCCTTGAATTCCATTAATAGCTTGATTATTTCCTCGAAATCTTCTTGATTGAGTAAGGAGCTAACAAAGGTTGGTCTAGGCTTTTCGCTAGTACCTAAGTTAACTTCCATTAACTCGTCTATTGTAGATTTGATTTCTTCTTCGAATTCTGGTGGAGCATCTCCGATTGGTAGATCTTCGAGGTCCTCTAAAGCTTCCAAGCAGTCTTTATTAGGCTTGCAAGTGACAACCAAGCAAAATTCCGTATCGTCAACTGAACCTACTGTGCCGAATCCGAGACCATGTTTTGAATTGGGAGGCCGACCGGCATTGTTCCATAGTCTTTCAAAATGTTGTGATTGACCCTTTGTCCATTGTCGAGGTAAGACACCACGTTGAATTAAATTTTGAACACAGGGAGAGTACCACTCAAAAGGTAATTCCATTAATTCGGAAGAAGTGACATCTTCAAATTGTACATCTTTTTCATTATTGGAAGAAGAAGTACAACGGTAAAACTTGATTGGCTTAGTACCACCACCATGCACTTCTTTGACCACCATACCCTCGATCTTTCTAGAATGGATCAGGGTCAGGGTCATAGTATGAACATGATGGTTAATCTTCTCGTACATTGATTTATATTCTTCATTCTTTTCATCTTCGAGAGAGAAGTTGAACTGTGGTTTCTTCTGATTTATTGTCGCTGCTTCTTTCTTAATTTCTTCTTCTTCTTTGGAAGTGTTCTCCCAATCAACATCAATGACCGGTTTTCTCTGTCCAACAGTTCTGATATTTCTTCCATGTCCTCTTCCTGGCCTCGACCTCGGGTGCGAGTTCTGGAGAAATCTTCACCATCTCTCCATAAGGGAGTGGTGAGTGACTGTTGAACTAGAACTTCAGGTTCTTCGTCATCTTGGATTTCTTTTGCTTCATTTGGTATGGTATTTCTGGAAAAGATTGTTTTCTTCGGAGGCGCGTAGTAGGCTGCATCTTCATGAATTCCAATCTCGTGTACGGAGAATGGTTGCAAGTCACCTTTGATGCACTCGTTCCCTCCTTCGTAATACTTTATGCATTGGTGCAGAGATGACGACACCATCCGGTTTTCATGAATCCATGGTCGACCTAGTAGAGCGTTGAACGATGTCTCAGAATCAATTATGTGGAATTTTGCGGTTGTCTTTGTTAAATCACTGGTCTTCATTAGTAGTGTTATCAATCCAAGAGCTCTTTCTCCTTTTTGATTGAAGCCTCTTAATAGCATCTTGTCTGCTTCAAGTTCGCGAGCGTCAATTTCCAAATATGCTAGCGTCCGAAGGTTCATTATATTGATTGATGCTCCCGGATCAACCAACACTCTGGAGAGCGTAAACTTTCCAATTGTGACTGAAATGTACAACGGTCGGTTGTGATCTGCTGTTCCCAGTAATAGATCATTGTCCGTGAAGGTAACACCTCGTTGTTCTTTTAACGAGCAAACCTTATCAAAGGAATTACCGGCCATTTGAGCTAAACAAATTTCCGGATCAAGTAAAGCCTTGATCAGAACCTCTCTCATCTCCTTTGACAGGATCAGAGCGTTGTATATGCTTAGTTTGGCTGGTAGCTTCCTAAGATGGGCTAGCACGTTGTAGTTCACTTTATTACCATGTTCCTCGGGTTCTTCCCAAATGGGCAATTCCTCTGCTGGGGTTGGCTCTTCCTGGCAACCACCTGCTTACCTTTATCCTTCGGACCCATTCTCGGGGGCAGAACTTTTCCATTTCTTAAATTTACTTCAGTTATTTCTTCTAAGTTTGGTGTTGAATATGCCGGTGTATCCTCTTGAATTGGGACCGCTGGCTCTTCTGGAGTTGCTTCGGTGTCTGATGGTTCTAATTCTATCGTGATCGGAGCTCCTCGGAACTCATAAATGGACTTGGTACTTATCGAGCATTCGTAACCTCCTTTGTGAACATCTTCTTCGTCGTGGTCGTCGAGGTCGTGTATGATTTGAGAATCGTTATTTGTACTGGAATCGAGATCCGGATTAAGCCGGTTGTCGTTAGTTACGTGATCGTTAGAGACGACCAAAACGTAGCCAACGCCATAACCTTTATCATTATAAGATCCCGCCGGAGCGAGCGAGATAATCATACAGAGTCAGGAGTTCGAGGGATTTCTCCCCTGAATCGGAAACAACCATCCTAGGATAAGCAGCCCCTAGTTTACCCTTCGGAGCCTCGGTCTTCTTTTCTTCTATGATCTTCTCCTCCTTCTGGGGCGGTTCTTCAATCGCAAGGGATAGTGCCGGCTCGACAGGTTTTGAACTCTGGGTTGAAGCGTGTACCGAAGCGGCCTGGATGTGATCCAAAATTTTCTTCGATGAATTTGTCCAGACAGTACTCCATCCATCATCAGTCGTGTAAGGGTCTATCAGAACAATGGGATCCGTTGAAATAACATTGACGGAACCTCCCTTCTGGGGTTCCTTCATGTATTCTTTTGGGATCGTTATGTTCCCTTTTCGAAGATTGTCATCAAGCCAACTCTTGAAAGTGATGCAATCCTCTATCTTGTGTCCAAGCATCTGGTGGTAAGGGCAATAGTTCGGATGATCTTTCTTATTGACTTCTTCCGGCTTCTGGGCTCGGCAACTCGAAAATCCGGTGTCTTCATTAAGTCGCGGAACATCTTCGCTATCGCTTCGGCTTTGAATGGGTATTCTTTGTTTAGAAGTTCTCTTAAAGTACGTGATGAACGGGGTGGTTGTTCATAATGCCGATGCGACCGATAGCTCGGACGAGGTTGCCGATAATCCCGCCGAGGTTGTCGATAAGTCCGTCGTGGTGGTCGATAACTAGGCCGCGGCCGCTCCGATCGTATCCGCATCGGCCGCTTGCCTTTATCTACCGCCGCGACGATCCCGGAATTCTTTTCGAATGTTTTCACAGGCTTCTGCTTATCGTTATTGTCCGTGAAACTTAACTACTTTGCCTCTTCATGCAAGCTCCCGGCCTTGCTGGGTAACTTCTCGAAAGTCTTGATTGTAAATCCTTTAAGGAGAAGTGCTATCGGGCCATGGATACTTTTAAGCAGGATACCGACTGCGTGTTGTTCTTGAAGCTGTGGTTCACACTTCATGCTTAAGTTTCTCCATCGAAGTATGTAATCCACTAAAGTCTCATTCGGCTTTTGCAGCTCCACCACTAGATCACCAATAGTGATGTGGTGTTGAGCTCCAACAAATCGTTTAACGAAGAGATTCTCCAGTTTTGAAAAAGTCTTCACCTAGCCGTTCGGTAATTCTGCGTACCAGTCGAAGGCAATCCCTGATAAGCTACTGACAAACTGTCGGAAGAGTAAAGCGTCGCTCCCACCGGCATTGCAGCAACTAGCACAAAAATGTGCAACATGTTGCCGGGGGTTTCCTGTTCCATTAAAAGTCTTAAACAGAGGTGGTACGAAGCCTTTTGGGTGTTGGATCGCATCGAACTCTTCGGGGTAAGGTCTACCCGTTCGAATAGATGCTCCATTCTTGGATTGTGCTGAGGCCTCTCGCACTCGTCGTTCTACCATATTTTTAATATCCTTTTCCGGAATCATGCTTTCGTGTAGAATCCTTCTTTGGTTGCTAGTCCCCATTGACGGATGTGATCTCTTTTCCTCCATCCGCAATATGGATGATCTCTGGGGGTGTCTCTTTCTGATGCTGGGCCTGACTCTGGAGAGTGGCTAAGGCAGCAGCCATCTCTTCCATCCTCTTTGCCATTTGGGAAATTGTTTCATCTCTTTCTCAAATCTGTGCTCTTAACACCTATGGTTCATCTCTTTCCGCAGCTGATGGGGCACCTTGCGAAGCTGACGATGCCCGTGTCTCGACCATGTTGATCTCAGCATACTCATCATTGAACTCTGAGGAGTCAACTTCATCTCCTAGCTCTCCTTCTCTTTCTTTTGCTAACTGCCGGATGTCAGTCCTTAATTTATCCATGGTATCCTCCAGTGGCCCTTTTCGCGCGGCCCCGCAGTTGCGTGGTGACAGTTGTTGAACTTCTTTTTCGGGAGTCTCCTTCATCGCAGTAGCACTTTCTTCTGACTTGAGTATCCTTACGAGACTTTTCTTCTCAGGACATTGTTTTGGTCTTAGCTGACCGGTTAGGTCGCCACACCATCCTTCTTGCAGCCGGAAGCCTAGGACTGGATGTTCTGTCGGCTATGTGCTGGAAGGTGGTATCCTCCCTAATTTGCAGCCCTGATACAATAACAGGTGAGCCTCTTTCACTAGCTTGAACTTTCTTCTTCGGTCTCTTTATGGCAGTGGCAGGCTCCACTCGTGGTCCAAGGTGGGATTTAATTGGCACTCATCCCATCCTTCTCAGAATCTCTGACACAGGACATCTTTCTTTCCTGGCCAATTTCTCGACTAACGCTCGCAATCGGGTAAGCGGAGTAGCCTTGCTCTTCTTCTTCTTGCTATCATTGTAATATGCGGGCCGAGGTAATGCAAGAAGAATCCTTCCGGCATCTTACTCATTAGATGCGGCAGAGAGCAGGTGGAATCTACTTCCTTCTAACGGCGGCGAGTATTCGGCAACAATGGCGAGTATTCGCGCAGTTCTTCTTCTTTTTCTTCGTGATTCCTTCAAGAAAGGCGGCTTCAGCTTCTTTGACTTTCCTGATCTTAGCAATCTTCCTATTCTTATTTCTTCTCTGTGTCCGGGTTAAGAGTCTATACCTCGAACTGGACCCTATCTCGAAAACAAACGGTATTGCGGTAAAGTCCGAACCCTCCACGGTGATAGGCTCATAACCAACTTGGATTTCCTTTCCCTTTAGTTTGGAGGGAACAAGGGTAGGTGCAGTAATGATCAGACCTATGGGGGCAGAGACAACAGTTCTGGGGACAGCAGCTAACTTCCTGAGAATGACAGTGTTTCTTTCAGTCGGGACCCTTTGCAGGGGAGGGAACTCCTAAGTTGACTTTAAGTCGAATTCAATCGGAGGTTTCTCGCTTCGGGCACTTTGTCCGTAAGTGCGAAGAGAGTGACGTCAGTGATCTTGACATTTGTATTTTTGAATCCTTGTCCGAAACGGATGATCCCATTGTCAGGCAGCTCATCCTTGTAGACAGCTAGGTCCAATCCGTTGGTGCAAGAGAAAATTAGCTTTGGAGTAGTCATTTCTGCAGGGCAGATTCCGAATGTCAGTCCCGAATTGTATTTCTTTTCGCTGTAAAGTTTAGGACGAAAAAGAAAGAGTCCGAACATATTTTTGTTTATCTTAGTGTATTTGTGATTTTAAAAGGATTTATTCATCGAAAGAGTCGTTTATTAGAGGATTTGTTTATTAGGAATGAAATGCTTAAGGGTATAGAAAAGGTAAAGGATTTGATTTAGGAAGAGAAAGTCTTATGCAAGACTTCTCGACTCGAAAGATCGCTTCCTAAACTCACACCTATTGGGGGTCCACCCTACCTCAGAAAAGAGGTAAAAGGATCTCGGAACCTCTCTGTTTAGGGGTGTCTAAACAGTGGCTCCTAAATCCGAGAGGAGTTGGCTATACTCGTTCAAGATAGAAATGAACGGTGCATTCCAACGGCAAGAATAGTAGTTTGGTCCACTAGGAGCATGGACTCACTACCGATTTATGAAAGCAAAACCATCTGATCAAAATGGAGAGAGGAACTAGTCCCCAGCGGAGTCGCCAGAAGTTGTCGACATATTTTTAGGTTAAGTTGTATTTTTGAAAAGGGGTCGCCTACAGAAATTGTCGGCGAATTTTCAGATTTAAATTTATTTTAAATATATATATAATTTGGAAAGTAGCATTTGATTTTGAAAATAATTTTAAGTTTGAAAATTTTAAGATATGAAATCAAACCGATCTCACATCTTGAATAGTTTATATAAACTAGCACCACACCACAAACCGTGTATCTATCCCGAAGAATAGACACACTGCTTGATGATGGGCTCGATTAAATAAACTAGGAGATTTGTGACATTTGTTTGGTCTGCGAACCAATTTTATAAGCCGACAAGTTCCCCTGCTTAATATAAATGAATTAAGCAGGGTTTATATTACCTGGGTTCTTAAAGTTCCCTATAAAGGCAAGCCCCTATAGTTAATTACATCTTAAATGTCCGAAGACACTTAAGAAAAATCTCGATGATGATCAGTGGTTTTGCTCTCAAGAATTTCAAAGTTTAAGGTTTTCAAAGGATTTGAGTTTTGGAAATTTCAATAGGGAATGGATCAAATTTGGAACAGTTTATTTTGGAATCCAAAGGAAGAGAAGTAGGAGAAGTTGAGGATCCAAGAGGAATCTTGGCAACTTCTCGACTATCCTATTGTTTGGCTTCAATTTAGGAAGAATTATTTAGTATTTCGATCCTGTCAATTTTAATTAATTAGGACTTATATTTGTATGATATAATCACACAAATAGCCTCGAAGATGTGAGGGTTTATGTCGTACCAAACAACTACCTCGGAATCCTAAGACCAGTTAAGGCTTAATTTACATAATATGATTATGCAAATGCCTAACAAAAGGGTTGAGGATTTATGTTGCACTAAGCAAACTACCTCGAAATTCTATGGCTTGGTTGTTTAAAACTAGGAAAAGGTTTTGCTGAAGCAGACTCAAGTTTTGTTAATGACGATGGTCATGCTGCCCACTATGCTCCAAGCTCCTTATTGTTGCAGAGGTTTAGTTTTAGAAGTCATAAATCGGGGGGATGAGAGAAGTGTTTGGTTTAGAGAAAATCTTAAAATCCAATTGTTTTTAATATTTTAATTAAAACAAATCTTAAAGTTGTTTAAACAGAACTAATTAAGATCCCACGGTTCCATCATCCCGGCACCGTTATTTTCATCGAATTCACTTAATTATAAAAGGTTAGTTTAATTTTGGAATAGTGTTCAAGTTAGTTTAGATTTAATTCTTAATGATTTCATTTAGGTTTGTTGTTAAATGATTTTAATTTAATTTAATTCAATTTAATTTTAAATCAATTTAATTTAATTTTAATTTAATTTGATTTAATTTTAATTTAATTTAATTTAATTTAACTTGATTTGATATAATTTTAATTTAATTTAATTTAATTTTAATTTAATTTTATTTGATTTAATTTTAATCTTAATTTGATTTAATTTTAGTTTAATTTTAATTTGGATTATTATTTTAATTTCTTTTTAATTAAGAATTAAGTATTATTGAAGTGATTTATTTAGGGATTTTTAAATTAAAGAATAAATATCCTCTTAATAATATCCCTACTTTAATAATTCTAATTTCTATTATTCTCCCAAAATTTCAATTAATTAATTAATTAAAGTTTTATTTTAATTATTTTTGAAATGGTTAGTAGGTTTCTAGCCTCAATCATTTAAGTTTCAATCATCAAAAATCAGTTTAAAATCAAATATTCTGCCCTCCCCTTTTTTAATTAATCCTAAAATTTTAATTAAAGGTTAAAATTTTTAATTACCATTTTGCCCTTCAAGCTTAATAATTCTATAACTCACTAAATTAAGCTCAAATGAACTTGAAATTTTTATGTAACCTCACTCACATGTCAATTAAGACATTAGAGGAGAAAAAGTGATTTTTCTATATTTAATTTATTTATGTAATTTTTTTTAATGGAAAATAGGGGTTTTCAAGTAAAAATCAATAACATGAACAAAGAAATGTTTCTGTCCTTAAGAAAATTATGGGATGTTCCTAATGATCAGAGGACCATTTGGACCAATTTTGGCGATTTTTTGAATTACATTTTATTTATTAGAATTATTTTGAGTTTTGGAGTATTAATTAATTTTAAAATAAAATTAAAGTTGAAAAATAGATTTTATATTTTTTTTAAATCTCTCTGACCTCAAGGAGTTCAAAGAAAAAAATTTTGTATTTTTCTGATTTTCCTTTGATTTACTAGAATTATTTTAGTGAAAAGGTTAGAAAATACATTTTTAATATTAAAAAAAAAATTACATTAAGCCTTTAAAAGTCAATATCTCACCCTAGGAACTTAGGGAAAATATTTGGTTTGTTCCTAAATGATTAGGGGTTAAAATGTGACATTTTTATGATTTTTAATATTTTTATGATTTTTATTATTTTTTAATTATTAAAAATATTAAAATAATGATAAAAATCAACATTTTTTAGAAAATTACAATTTTAATTTTCCTGAGTTCCTCTGATATCAGAGAAGCTCCATAACCATTTTTGTGAATTTTTGAAAAGTATTTTGTGAATTGTGAATTTTTAAATTTCAAATTTATTTAAGGGGCTTAATCAACCTATTTGGTGGATCAAACTAAGTCCAATTGGTTTTAAATTTTTATGTGGTGTTCTCCTATCCCTAGAGGACAGTGGAGAATTGTTTTCAAGTCAATTTAATGTGTGGTTAATCCTAATTAATTAAAGTTCAATTTTAGGTATTTAGGCTAATTAGGGTTGTTCCATGTGAATTAACACAAGACCTATTTTTCCTAGGTTCCTCTGGTCATAAGAAACATCACCAAATTTTCCTAGAATTTATTTCTCAATATGCTAATTATTGGAATTAAAATATTCAAAACAGTAACATGCAATTGAAAAATCAATAACTTCTCATAGGATGGCCTCTGACCTTGGAAAATTCAGGGAATGTTACCAAGTTCAGAGGCTTTAAAAGCCCTATGGTCTCATGCCATGGTGAATTGTCTATGTGCATGGAGAATTAAAATAGTGCAAAGAGTAAATAAACTATTAAAAATAAAATACTTGATGAAATTAATTGATTTCTTTTCCACATTATTCTCCTTTGTTTACTGAGCAAGAGGGTATTTTTATTTTATTTTTGTGATTTTTCTACACAAAGTTATGGATTTTCTAAGTTCTGGTAATTTAATAAATAGGAAAATAACCCTATTTATCTACTTATCCACGCGGCGCCGCGTCAACCTCGGCGGCTCCGAAGGGGTGCGTGTCGCGCTGTGATTGGGCGCCGCCATCTGATTCAGCCGTCCCGGGACCTGCCTTTCACATAACATCTTTTGATCCGACGCGATCCGAGCCGTCCATCCGATACACGCGCGATCCAACGGCTCCTGGTCATCGTCTACGACTGGTGTGCACCCGTGACAACCACACTAAAACCCTAATAACTCACTCGATTCTCAACGAAATTTTTTGTTCTTATGCTCTATGGATTCGTCTTGAAGAGACAAACACATCCATACGGTAAACATGCATTGAAATCGATTCATATAAAATGGAGAATCTCCAGAAGCTCGGGAAGAAGAGAGAGTTCATACCTTTGCTCAGAGAAGTGAAGCTTCAGTCTGAGAGTTGTGTCACGTCCGATTGGGTCCAAGCAAGCTCCAGATGAAGTCCCTTGGCCCGGTGAATTGCATAGGTACAAAAGTGACCACGACCGATCACAAAGCTTGGAGGCCGGAAGCAATGGCTGGCTCGGTGAAGGGGCTTTTATCGGGAAACTTCTCATCTTGGTCTCGGTGAAGGTGTAGAGTCAATCAATTTGAGGATTGACTCACTGTGGTGAAGTGTCCTGGTTTTGGGCTTGAATTTCAACTCTGAAATTGAGCTTACAGAGAGGAAATGGCAGCGAGATTTAAGTGGGGATCAAGTTCTCCAGGTGTGGAGGAGAGTCTGGAATGATTTTGGCAGAGTTTTTGTATGGTTTGTTTCAGCAGCCTTCATGGCCGAGAGGAGGTGAGGTTTAAATAGCCATGGCTGGAGGGCCTCCCAGGGGGAGTTTGGGGTTGGGATCAGCTGCTCTGGTGAGGAGAAGAACATCCATGGTGGCCATTGGGCATGGGGCAAATCAGCAGGTGAGAATTCCAAGCTTGGGCTCACATGGTGCTCTCAGGTGTGGTGTTTTCTGGCGATTCAGGCTGCTGGGCGGTAGGCATGGGTCACCCTCAGGGTTAGGAGGCTCAGGGCTTGATGTTTGTGAAGTCAATTGGTTGCTACCATGTGTAAAGGGTTTGAATCAAAGTGGAATGGGAAAGGGCTAGTTTTGGGTTTAAATGGGTCAACCCATGGTTTTGGGTTAAGTCCACCATCCAAGGCCAATTTGGGCTGAAGAGAAAGTCATTTGGATCAGCTTGATTAGTGGGGTCAAGTCACAATCCAAGTACAATTTGGCTTAAGCATGAGTTAGGGGAGACATGGGAGTGGTTAATCACTCTTAAGAGAATCATTAAAGGGTCTCCTCTTCTTGCCATTTTGGGTATGGTGATGTGTCCAAGGCTTTCATGGCTCACATGTGGCTCATGCATGGCTTCATGGCTCACCTTTGGCTTGGAAAAAGCTAAGTCAACTTTCATGAAAGAGAATTTTAGGAATTTTGGTAACTTAGGGGTGATTTGATATAATTTGGCATATGGCTTAGTTTAGAAAAATTTGATGGCTAATTTAGAACTTAGGGATGATTTTAATTGAGTGAGGATGAGATGAGATTGTAATGTGGGCGTTAGGATGGGTTTGGACTTTTGAAATTATTTTAGGAATGGGCTTTTAGGAAGGTTTAAAAAAAGTGGGCTTTAGGCTTGAAAATAAATTTATGGATGGGAATTTTTTGAAGGATTGGGTCAAACAAATGTTGGGTTTAGTCTAGGGATGTGTCATGAGTGATTTGGATCAAACTTGAGGTAATTTGAAATTGAATTGGGTTGGATTTGGGCTTCTTTGGTAAAGGGGCCAATGTAGGTCAAATTGGGCTAATTTGGGCCAATGTTGGGCTAAGGTTGAAGTTGATGTAAAATTAATGTTGAGAAATGTTTATGGGAGTTTTTCAAAGAGGTTTCATCTTTGGTTGGGTTTTGGTTTTGGGATTTGGGCCCATTTGGGTTAGGTTTGGGTGTAGGCCCATTTTAGGGGTTTTGGCTTTAGGTTGGATTTGAATGGGGTTTGGGTTCAAGTTTTGGGCAAATTATGTTATTTTTTTGTTTGTGGGGATGTTAGGGAAGGTTTAGAAAAGGTTTGGGGCCAATTGGAGTTGAATTGGGATGGTTTGGGTTATGTTTGGGTCATGGGTCTAAATTGGGCTTTAAGCTCAAAAATGAAATTAGATCCAAATGCCAACCAAATTAGGCTTGGATTTGGTCTAGATTGATATTGTGGATATTGAATTGAAGTTTAGAATTGAATTGGACCAAAATTGGGGTCAATTAGGTAGGTTTGGTTTGACATTGGGTTCACCTTGGGTTCAAAATGGGTCAAATTGGGAGTTTTGGTAAAAGTGGGGTAAATTGACAAAATTGGCCCATTGTGTAGTTGAACAAAATGAAATTGTGAATATTTGGGATTTTTTGGAATTTTCTGGGAGTTTTCTGAATTTTTGGATTTTCGGGCTAAGAAGGGCATTTTGGGTATTTGAAGGGTATTGGGGGTATTTTTGAAAATTTTGGTATTTTTTTGCTATAGATGATCAATTTGAGTGGGGGAAGATGTTTAGGATTGGTTTTGAGGAATTTTGGGTAATTTAGGTGATTTAGAAGAATTTGGGTAGTTTCAAAGGCTTTTAGTAGGTTATGCAGGTCCGGGGCCCCGGGGGTCAAAAATTGAAATTTTGGAAAAATAAAAATTGATCAAGTTTGAGTAGAATGGAATCACTTTGGTTGAGTCATGAAGCCATATTAAGCCAATACGAGCCATGAGAGGACTCATTTGAGGCATTCAACATGTTGTTCCTAATCCTCTTAGCCAGGGGCTTTGGGGTTAAGGACCATCCATATGAATTACTCACATGAGTCAGGAAGTCAAGTTGGGTGAGAGTGTGGTTTTTAGGACTTGGGATGTGTGTGAGAGTTTAGTGTATGTGCAAGTCAACCTGCACCAGACCAGGCCATCCAGGGTATTCTTAAGGCCAAGAAGTCCTATAGGGAACTTATCCTTTAAACCTCCCCATTTGATTTCAAACCTCTAGGTGATTAGGGGTCTACAATCAAGCTTGTGGGGTTTTCAGGGAGTCAAGATGTGTTTGAACTTCTAAATGGTGGGTTCCATTTCTAGTCCTCTAAGATTATTCAAAGGAAAAGCCTAAGGCTAGATCCTAAGTACTAAAGAGAGAAGCAAAAGAAAAGACCTCATCAAAATTGAGGTCAACATGTTAGAAGAAAATTCATCAGGACAGATGATAGAATCTCAAACACCTTATGAAACCTTGAATGCTAAAAATAATATAGTCAATAATCTTTATTTGAAATATTATAATCTTGGTTGGAAGAATCACCTAAACTTCAACTGGAATAATAACAATATTGTTGTTAATCCGCAATGGGGAAATAATTCAATGAATCCCGTTGGAAATCCGAACAACCAAGGAAATACCAATTATAGACCTTCTTATCCTCATGGTTTTAATAGTAACCCATAATTTAAGGAAAAGAAGTTGTCTACTGAAGAAATAATTTTGAATATGGATAATCAAATTCAAGCTCAAAATGTTGTGATGAAGAACATTGAGAATCAATTGGGACATATTTTTACTGCGCTTATTAATAGACCTTTTGGAAATCTTCCTAGCAATGTTGAGATCAACCCAAAAGATCAAAACAAGGAGCAAATTTAGGCTATTCAATTAAGAAGTGGAAAAGAATTAGAAACAAGAGTACAAAAAGAAGTTGAAATTAAAAGAGAGGAAGTGGACACTGAAAAAGGTTCTAATAAGATATATCCAGACTTAGAATATCCAATCAAATCAATGAAGATTACAGTTGAAAAACCACCATCTCCATTTCCTCAAAGACTAAAAAAATAGAACAGGGATAATAAATTTGCAAAGTTTTTAGAATCCTTAAGAAATTAACGATTAAGATTCCATTTGTTGAAGCATTAGAGCATATGCCTAATTATGCATAGTTTATGAAGGATATTCTTAAAAAGAAAAGAAAGTTCAAAGACCACAAGACTATTGCACTTAGCGGTGAGTGTAGTGCAATTATTCAGAAGAAGCTTTCTGAAAAACTTAAAGACCCTGGTAGTTTCACTATCCCGTGTGCTATAGGTGAGAAATTTTTCGAAAGAGCTTTATGTGATCTAGGAGCTAGTATTAATCTTATGCCTTTATCAACTTTAAAATGATTGAGAATAGGAGAAATTTCACCTACATCTGTGACTCTTCAATTGGCTGACCATTCTATCACTTATCCTAAAGGATTTTTGGAAGATTTATTAGTGAAGGTGGATAAATTTATCTTTCATGTGGACTTTATTGTATTAGATATAGAAGAAGATAAAGAAATTCCAATTATTTTGGGAAACCATTCCTTGTTATTGGGAGAGTTATGATCGATGTTCAAAAAGGAGAATTAACTATGAGAGTTAATGACCAAGAGGTGACTTTCAATATTTTTAAATCTATGAAATACCCTTCAGCTGAAAAAGATGATGAGTGCTTTCGAATGGAAATCTGCGATTATTTGAGAGAAGATCATTTTAAAGAAGTGTTTGAAGAGAATTTGGAATGTGAGGATGAAAGTGAAAGTGAAGATGATTTGGATGATATGAAGAATGAAAAGTTAGAATTTGTTCAGGAAAGTTGTGACAAATTGGATACTATGGAAAGTGAAGATAAAAATTTACTTCCATCTATCATTAAACCCCCTGAACTTGAGATAAAAATTCTCCCTAATGATTTGAAGTATATGTTTTTAAGAGAATCATCTACCTTACCAATCATTGTATCTTCAGATTTAAATGAATACCAAGAACAAAAATTACTGGATACCTTAAAAAGGTATTGAAATGCTTTTGGTTGGTCCTTAGCAGGTATTAAAGGAATTAGTCATTCGAACTGTATGCATAGAATTTTGTTGAATGAACGACATAAACCTAGAGTTGATCCGCAAAGGAGACTAAACCCAATGATGAAAGAAGTGATTAAAAAAGATATTTTAAAGTGGTCGGATGCTGGAATTATATATCATATTTCTAATAGTGTTTGGGTAAGCCTAATTCATTGTGTTACTAAGAAAGGAGGAGTGGTTTTTGATGTAAATGAATGAAATGAAATCATACTGATAAGACAAGTCACTGGTTGGCAAATATGTAATAATTTTAGAAAATTAAATGCCGCCACCAGAAAAGATCACTTTTCTTTACCTTTTTTAGACCAAATGTTAGATAGACTTGCTGGACAAAAGTATTATTGCTTTTTGGATGGATATATTGGTTATCACCAAATACCTATTACTCTTGAGGGTCAAGAGAAGATTACATTTACTAGCCCTTACGTAACTTTTTCTTCTAGAAGAATGCCCTTTCGATTATGTAATGCACCTGCAACATTTCAAAGATGTATAATGTCCATATTTAACAAATTAATAGATGATATAATAAAAGTGTTTATGGATAATTTCTCAGTATTTGGAGATTCATTTGATGCATGCCTATGCAACTTAGAAAAATTTTTAGAGGTATGCGAAAGAATAAATTTAGTCCTAAACTGGGAAAAGTATCAATTTATGGTTGCAGGAGGAATTGTGCTTAGGCATAAAATATCTGAAAATGACATGGAAGTAGATCTTGCGAAGATTCAAATTATAGAAAAATTACTACCTCCAAGAACTGTGAGAGGGGTAAGAAGCTTTTTGGGACATGTTGGATTCTACAGGCGATATATTAAAGATTTTCCAAAAATAACTAAGGCTCTATGACAGCTTTTGGAAAAAGATAAGAAGTTTAATTTTAATGGCGAATTCTTAAAAGCTTTCAATTTATTAAAGGAAAAATTAATCGTTGATCCTATAATAGTTTCATCTGACTGGGAGAAACTATTTGAATTAATGTGTGATGTGAGCGATTATGCTATTGGAGTGGTTTTAGGGCAAAGGCATTAGAAAATGTTTAAAGTTATATACTACACTAGTAAAACTCTTACTGATGCTCAAATTAAATACACTACTACAGAAAGAAAGTTATTAGCTATCGTTTATTCCTTTGAAAATTTTAGATCATACTTAATTGGAGCCAAATGTATATTGCATACTGATCATTCTGCTATTAAATATTTAATGCAAAGGAAGGATGCTAAACCATGATTGATTCGATGGATACTTTTAATGCAATCATTCAATTTTAAGATTGATAATAGAAATGGGTCAATAATCAAATAGTTGATCATTTATCTAGACTTGAATAACCATTGACTGAATTTGAAAAAGAAATAATTGAAATTTTCCCTGATGAGCAGCTATATAATATTATAGAAGGAAATATATCGTGGTATGTTGATATTGTAAACTACATCATTAGTAACATTTTACCACCAAAATTAACAATGCAACAATGGAAGAAATTCAAACATGAATCTACATTTTATTTTTGGGACGATCCTTATCTGTATAAGCAATGTAAAGATCTTATTATTAGGAGATGTGTGCATTGTGAAGAAACGGAATGAATTATTCAAGAATGTCATGATTCTGAATTTGGAGGACATTTCAGAATTGATAGAACAGCATATAAGATTTTACAATCGGGATTTTATTGGCCTATTATTTTTAGAGATGCTTATAGATTTATCAAAACCTGTGATCAATGTGAGAGAATAGGCAATATATCTAGAAGAAATGAAATGCCTCTTCATTTTACTTTAGAAGTTGAAATTTTTTATGCTTGGGGATTAGATTTTACCATTTATACCTTGATTTGGGAATTTATATATATTAATTGTTGTTGATTATGTATCAAAATGGATTGAGGTAATAATCTTACCTAAGTGTGATACTAGAAGTGCTTCGAGGTTTTTAATAAAAAATATTTTCACAAGATATGGAATGCCTAGAGTAATCATCACTGATGGAAGATCCCATTTTAAGAATAATGCGATTCAGATATTGGTAGAAAAACATAATATTATGCATAGAATCTCTACAACTTGTCATTTCCAAACTAATGACTTAGCTGAGGTATCTAATCATGAAATTAAACAAATTTTGGAATAGGTCATAAATCTTGAGAAATTAGATTGGTCCAGACACCGCTTTATGGGCATACAAAACTGCTTATAAAACTCCTATAGGAATGTCCCCTTATAGTTTAATCTTTGAAAAGACTTGTCACTTACTAGTTGAATTAGAATATAAAGTATATTGGGCGATAATGTAATTGAACTTTAATTTGAAAAAAACTGGTGAGAAAAGACTGTTGCAAGTGAATGAGTTGGAAGAAATCAGAAATCAATCATATGATAATGATAGAATATACAAGGAGAGAAGAAAAATATGGCATGATCAGAAAATTTTTAAAAATGAATTTGAACCAAGATAAAAGGTTTTTTTATACAATACAAGATTGAAATTATTTCCTAGGAAACTGAAACCTAAATGGACAGGACCTTTCACTATCATAAAAATCTACCAATTTGGGGCTGTGATTATTGAAGGCCCTAAATCTGAAAGAATATTCAAAGTTAATGGACAAAGATTAAAACTATATTTTGAAGGCAATAGACCTAATTTAATGTTGGATCAACCTGAATAACTTGAGGTTATGTCGGGCTGACGACATTAGACCAAGCGCTTTGTGGGAGGCAACCTATAGTTATTTAGTGTTTTGCTTGTTTGATGTGTTCTTTTTATTTGATTGTTACTTAATTATTGTGTTTGTGTTTATATGTTTTAACTGATTACTTACTTTGCTTTACTTGAATGTTATATTTGAACTTGCTTTCTTATTTAGTTTTCAACGTTATTGTGTTGTGGTTGTGAGCGACCCTGAATTTTAGTATTTTATGGCTTGATGATGTGTAGAGTTTAGTGTTATTTAAGTGTGTTTTAAATTTGGATTTTATATATCAAAGTGATGTTTTGTGTTGCTTGTTTTAAAAAATATTATTTGTCATGGCTTTAGTACGTTATTCAATACTTAAATGAACTAATTAGAAGTCGATGCGGGCTTAAAAAGATCAAAATTGCAAAAGAGAGTTGGAAGCCCAGTTTTTGAACTGGCACTGAACGGCGTAGCTACCAGCGTCGGACCATGCCAAAAGACAGAGAGTTTGGCCTATTGAAATGAAAATTGCGCCGAACGGCGCGATAACCAGCGTTGGACCACGCCCGACAGACAATAAGGCCTTAAACCCTCAAATTTCTCGTTTTAACCCTGGGACCCACCATTTTTGCCCAAATCATCGTCTTCTAGCTCCAGCTAAGGCTGATTTTCGCACCTAAGGCTCACTTGCATTTGGATTTAAAGCAATTTCGTGGCCGGAAAAGATCGAATTTCATCTTCTCTTGGTAAGAGCTTCACTTTAAACTAATTTTTTTCAATTTTGACCGTGGAAATTTCCTACATTAGGAAGATTTGAATCTAGAGGGTTTTAGAGAAAATTTGGAGATTTTCCATGGTGTTGGAGTTCTTATCTATTTAAATTTACTTTTGATTCTATTACATTGCAATTTTGAAATTGATTTGTATAAATTTGATATTTTTAGAAAAATGGCTCCAAGAATGGCAAAAAGGAAGAGAAAAATTGAATATGATGAGAGTAAATTTGTGAATTTCAAGGCTTATTCAAGCTTTAGTACATTTTTAGTAATAAGAAGTGTATTCAAGAGAAAGCCTTTGAAAATCATGGAGGTGTGATCGAAGAATTAATTTTGAATCGTCAATGGGAAATTTTGTGTTATTTTACTGCTGAGGCGATGCTGGGGATTGTAAGAGAATTGTTGAACTCATTTTTGTAAGGATCATTCACCAAATAAATTAAGAAAGGAAGTCTATCTATATTGACCTCCTAAAATTTAACAAGGGACAACAAACCCTAAAGATTTAGGGTAAAACCCAAGCAAAGTTTTTTTGACTTAAAATTTTAATGACATATTCAGTTAATCAAATCAGTAATGAAAAATTCTGAAATGATTAATTTTCTTAAACCATTTGATCAAATTAGTAAATTTTTACTTAAATGATCAAAACATGGTCAAAGAAGTCAATCCATGACTTAATGACCTCCTTACTGACTCAGTGTTCACCACTTTGACCAATGGATTGACCTAAACATTAAAATTGGTCAATATGACCAATATGACAAATTTAATTCATTAAAATAACAAAATCTATAAACTTCATGACCAAATCAATCATGACAGGATTGAGGAAGTCATATTGGACATTTTTTGGTCAACCTGGGTCAACATTGGTCAACCCTAGCCAATATTTATCAAATTTGTCAAAATACTCAATTTTGCACCAAAAATGATAAAATTAATCAAATAATTAATTCTAAAATTATTTTGATTAATTTACTGACTAAAATTATAATTTTTGATATTTTGATTAATTAATAATTAATTAAAAAATTGGAAATATAATTAAAAAACTATGAAAAGGACAATATGTAATTTTGAACTAAAAATAATGTGAATTAATCAAATAATTAATTTCAAAATTATTTTTAATTAAATTATCAAGCAAAATATAATTTCTAATATTTTTAATTAATGAAATAATTTATTAAAAAGAGGAAATTAAAAGCTATAAAATAATACCAGGCATAATTTTGAAGAAAAATTAATCAAATAATTTTCAAAATTATTTTGATTAATTTATTAGCTAATAATATAATTTCCAAAATTTTAATTAATGACATAATTAATTAGAAATGGAAATATATTTAAAAAGCCATGAAAAGAAATTTTGACCCATGACACTATTTATGACATAATAAATTGTTTTAAAAATTTTAAGCTCATTAATGACATCATGAATGACCTCATATAGGTTAGACACAACCCATATGATCCATCAAAAATGAATTGACCCATTAATGATTTATAATTTAAAATTTTAACTATGATTAAAAGCCATCATTTTATGGAAAATGAAGTGGAAAAACCTTACCATTTCAAGGTATGAATCATCTTCCTCTCCAAGGTGATGTGGCTAGCCATGACAAAGGTTATCTTAGCCACCTCCTTGATCATCCAATAAAAAGAAACAAGAATAGGACAGACTTTTTACCATGGTTAAATAGCATGATAATCCATTTATGCATGAAATGAGTAAGGGGGCTAAGGTGGCTTTCCCTCCTTAACACCAATAAAAAATTATTAAAACATGAAGGGAAGGTTATAACATGGTAAGTTAACATGCAATATCCACCTACAAAAGAATAAATGAGAGAAATTTAAAATTCAAACTCAAGTATAACTATAAACAAACCCGATATGAGTTAATCATTTTAAATTCCAAACTCCACTCAATTGAAAGCCACCATCTTGTCCAAAATATTTATGAGGGAGTTAAGAACTTCCCTAGATGACTCCTAGCCGAGCCAAGCCATCCCCATGGCTATAAATAGGGTTAGACATGAACAAATGGAGGAAGAGAAGAGGAAAATTAAAAACCCTATACATTGCAATAATCCAAATACTTCCAATACAAAAAACCTGTACTACGACCTTAGCAACTGATTCCTAAAGAAACCCAGCATTGAAACCCATTAAATCCTCTCAATTTGGCTAACCAGAGTGCACCCAAAATGCTCAAAAATAGGAAAATTTCGAAATGTGAAACCAAATTCTCTAAAATCCCAAATTAACTATCCCAAATTTATTAATTTAACTATCCCAAATTTATTAGGGAACCAAGTGAGGAGAAGCCCAACCAAAATTGGCCCTTCCCCAAGCTTTTAGGCCACTGTTTGACCATAGCCACTCAAGCCAAGCCACTCAAAATCAATTTCATAGCTAGCCCTAATTTGATTCAAAATTGAATTAGGGAAAAGCTTAAGGAGGTCAAAGCGAAGCTGCTCAAGCATTCAAATCGAGTTTAAATCGATTAGGTATGGATTGTTAGGCTCTAATGGTGTTCAGTTTCATACATTATGAAAGAAAGTAATTCAAAACCCTATCATCACCATTTGGATAGGTTCGTTATCTCAAGACGATCCTATAGAAACAAAAATCACTTGAATCCATTAAAATTTGAGCGAGAATTTGCTTCTTGAACTTGGACGGTGCACGGGTTGAACAAGGATGAAGGAGACGCTTCGATACCGTCCATTTCCGTGTTTTAGAAATGGATGGTCGAGATTAAGTCCTTGCGGATCCGCTATTCAGATCCTCACAGGAGATTCAGCGTGTTTTCAAGCGTACGAGGACACGCGTCTCCTCCCGGGAATTTAAGGATAACCTGGATTTAAATAAATTCACGTTAACCTTAAAATAATCAAATTTTCATATTTTGCTATAGAAAATTCATAAAAATTAGATAAAAATATCCCTGAACTCAGCATGAAGAGGAGAAAATTATGAGACCAAAATCATAAATTTCTTTTTTTGTAATAAATTTTTAATTAATTAATTACTCTATGAAGTAATTTAATTATTAAAAATTAATTATAAATCCAAAAATTTTGAAATTTTTACAAAATGTTCCTCTTACATTTAGACATATTCCCTGATTTTTCTAAGGACAGGAAAATTCTTTAGGGTGACATTTCCCAATTTCTAAATAACTTTGTAATTATTTTCAAAATAATTATAAAGTTTAGAAAATAATGAAATAAAATTGAGAATTGATCGAGTAATTTATAGTGGCTGACAAAAACTCTTAAGTGACATAACTTAGCCTTTGAAAAATTTAAAAAATGACATTTTAAATCCTTAGGGTAAATAAATATAAATTACTTAATTTATATTCAATTAACCCTAAAAATCTAATACATCCTAATTAAGTCTAATCACTTTAGACTTAGTTAATAACTTAAACCCTAATCATATTGGGTTTAAGACAAAATAAAAATTAATTAGGTCTAAAACATCATTAGGCTCAATTAATTATCATTAAACCTTAAAGACATTAGGTTAAATAATAAACAAACTTTAATTAGGACTAAAAAACTATTAGGCTTAATTAGTCATCATTAAACCTTAAAGACATTAGGTTTAATAATAAACAAACTTTAAGTCTAAAAAACATCATTAGGCTTAATTAACCATTATTAGACCTTAGAGACATTAGGTTTAATATAAATCAAGCTTTAATTAAGTCTAAAAACATCATCAGGCTTAAACTAACCATTATTAAACCTTAAAGACATTAGTTTTAAAATAAATCAAACTTTAAATAAGTCTAAAACAACATTAGGCTTAATTAACCATTATTAAACCTTAAAGACATTAGGTTTAATATAAATCAAACTTTAATTAAGTCTAAAAACATCATTAGGCTTAACTAACCATCATTAAACCTTAAAGACATTAGATTTAATATAAACCAAACTTTAATTAGGCTTAAGCTTAATAAAAACATTAAACCTTAATTAAATTATGTTTAATATAAAATAATCCTTAATTAAGTCTTAATTAAATTAGACTTAATCATACCTAAACCCTAATTAGGTCTAATCCATTAGATCTAATTATACCATTAAGTCTTAACTAAATTAGACATAATCATACTTAAACTCTAATTAGGTCTAATACATTAGAGCTAATTAAACTATTAAGTCATAACTAAATTAGACTTAATCATACCTAAACTCTATTTAGGCCTAATCCATTAAATCTAATTAAACATTAAGTCCTAATTAAATTAGACTTAATCATACTTAAACCCTAATTAGGTTTAATCCATTAGATCTAATTAAACCATTAAGTCTTAACTAAATTAGACTTAATCATACCTAAACCCTAATTAGGTCTAATCAGTTAGATCTAATTAAACCATTAAGTCTTAACTAAATTAGACTTAATCATACCTAATTCCTAACCCATTAGACCTAATGAAACCATTAAGTCTTAATTAAATTAGACTTAATCAAATCCTTATCCAATTAGACTTAACCCTAATTAAGCCTAATTAATCAATTAAACCTCACTAAAATTAGGTTTAATTAACCTTAAACCAATTAGGCTTAACCCTAATTAAACATGCTTAATCAATTAAACTTTACTCAAATTAGGTTTAATTAACCTTAAACTAATTAGGCTTAACCCTAATTAAGTCTGATTAATCAATTAAACCTTACCCAAATTAGATTTAATTAACCTTAAATAAATTAGGTTTAACCCTAATTAAGCCTGATTAATCAATTAAACCTTACTGAAATTAGGTTTAATTAACCTTAAACTAATTAGGTTTAACCCTAATTAAGCCTGATTAATCAATTAAACCTTACCCAAATTAGGTTTAATTAACCTTACATCAATTAGGCTTAACCCTAATTAAGCCTGATTAATCAATTAAATCTTACCTAAATTAGGTTTAATTAACCTTAAATCAACTAGGCTTAACCCTAATTAAGCCTAATTAGTCAATTAAACCTTACTCAAATTAGGTTTAATTAATCTTAAACCAATTAGGTTTAGCCCTAGTTAAGCCTAATTAATCAATTGAACTTTACTCAAAGTAGGCTTAGTTAACATTGAGATAATAAAAACTAACCCCAATCAAGTTCAATTAATCACAAATCTTTATCAAACAAAATTTAAATCTTACGTTCAACAGAACTTGAACCCAAGTTAATCCAAATTTAAATTCAACCCTTATTGAACTTGAGTCAATCTTATGTTTAGGTTCAACTTAACTGGAACCTAACTTAACTCAAACTTAAAATCTAAACCTAACTTAAGTCTAAATCACATTGGACTTAAGTCAAAACTAAACTTAGGCTCAACATGACATAAACCCAAGTTAACTTAAATCTAACTTGAGTTTAACTTGAGTCAATCTTAAGCCTAGGTTCAACTTGAATCAAATTTAACCCAAACCCAACTTAAAATTCACACTGTGTTAAACTTAAATCAAACATAAGTTAAACTTAAATGAAACATAAGTCAAACTTAAGTCAAACTCAAGTAAAACTTAAAGTCAAACTGAATAAGACATGAATTTAAAAAAACTCCAAACCTTTAGACTCTAAATGACATCGAGTCTAAAAATCTTATTCAAATGGTAATCTAAATCAATTTCAAAACCTTAAAATTAAATTAATTCTAAAATTTCATAAGACTTATTAAGTTCATATGACAACTAAATTTAAAAATCTAATTCTTAAAACAAAATTCTTATCAAACCCAAATCCATATAAATTGAAATCAAAATTTTAATTTTCAATATTAAATCAACATTTCAACCAAAATTGGATATCCGACAATTCTAAAACAATAGACATTTTTACCAGTTATCTAAATATTTTTTATTATTTCTGACGATATTTTCTTTGCAGGATGAAGGCAAGTTTCGTTTAGATTTTTTTTGCATGTTATAGGTGTGCTAAGTCTGTTTTGCAGGAGGATCGACGATATTAAAATATAATAAAAATTGACAATAAAAAGACAAAGAACAAGAAAAATGATAAAACTTGAACTTTTCGGTTAGCTAAAAAACCTAAACAAAAAAAACAAAAATGACATGACAATAAAAACAACAAATATGGACTATTATGATAGCCGTTAACAAAACAAACTAGACTATTAGGATAGCCGTCAACAAAACAAAATTGAAACTGTTAGGATGGTCACTAAACTTAAAGAAGAAGAAATAAAAAATGACATTAAAATAATGGCAAGACAAATATATTGACATTGATATGACATTTGACATGACAAAATAAAGAACATAAACAAAATGATAAAATATCTATAGAAGATACCTCAAGACAAAATGAGATAAACATTAGCAATAAACCATTCATATGATCCTAAAATGTATTCAGAAAAATGATTTTTTAACATTAATCAATAGTTTTCTTAAGCAAAACTAGAATTGTCTAGGATGTAATTAACTATAGAAGCTTGCTTCTATAGGAGAAGTAAAAAGAACTCAGAATATGTTAAATAACTAAAAATCTCTGGTTACCAGACTTGTGATTTTTCCTAGTAGGATAAGAACATTCTAGAGTTCTCCCTATAAAGATATCACATTGCCTTTTGATATGATTGTCTATATTGTCCCTTTTCTTTCACTCTTCTTAAAAAAACTGGATGAAATACTGGGGCAATATAAATAGACTGGCGACTCCTTGACATTCGACACGATGCATAGGAATTGGTGATGATCAAAAGTGAGGAGTTTTCCATCACCGACAAGAATTTTATTCTAATTTATACTATTCTTAGAGTGAATATATCCTGTTAGAGGACAAATGATAGAATTTACCCCCGCACGCATCAATGCATTTTAACAGTTGAGAGAACCTTTCTTGTGTGAATATGAAAATTATCCTATTACTAATGAAGCATTGGATATGGTTATGAATTATTTGAGTGATGGAAAAGGGAAATGGAAGATTAAACAGAAGTAAAAAAGTTAACTTCCCCCTTTCTACATTGAATCTTGTATTGAAAGCCTGACATTATTTCATTTCTGCAAGACTTATGCCAACCAGCCATCACAGCGAAGTTACTGTAGATAGAGCTATTCTGAATTATTGTATTCAAAACATGAAGAAAATCAATATTGGGGCTATCATTAATAAAAGTATTTTGACAAATTCAAAAGGAGAGACTACAGGTAGACTATGACACCCCAGCCTAATTCATGCCTTGTGTATTCAATCAGGTGTAGCAACTGAAGATAATGATGAGGTAGTCCACTCCCTGAAGCCAATAAGTAAATTAAACTTGAAAACCTATGAAGCTTATGTAGGATGGAAATTGATTAGGAAAGCATATGTACCTTCTTCTAGTCATGAGAGACCATCTACATCTAGGGAACCTACTCTGCATGATGTTATGGATCAGTTAGAAAATTTGAACACCAGTGTAGAGGGACAAGAATAAAGGAATAAAATAAATGATGATTATCAAGTGTGGTAGCGAGAAAATGATATAGCTTATCATGAAACACAGATGAGATTCCTCAGGGGAGACACTAGTGATGTATTCCCTACATACCCTGAGTACACTCCATACCAGCATGATGAACATGATGATGGTGGAGCTCCTGTAGATGATGATTTGTAGTTTATTATTTTTATTTTCATTGCATTTAGTATTTTCCGATGTATTTATAATGTACTTGAGACTGTGTTAGTATTTGAGACTGTAATGTGTATTTAGATGTATTTGTTGTGAACTTTAAGTTGAATTGTGATGGATGTGATGTGATTGTATATATTTTATTAGTTTAATATATGATTGTAACAGTTGGATGTTAATGTGTTATGTGTTTATTTAATGTTTTATGTTTAAGATTTCCAACTTCTTCACCTTGCAAATTTCTAACTTATATTTGTGTATAGAAATGCTCTTAATTATTTCAGGCCTACTGTTCTAAATTATAAAGAAGACCTGCCTAAACTCAAAAGTATGAAAGCCCAACATATTAGGGTATGAGTTACACATATGTTTAAATCTTTTCTTTCTACCTATGTTAATCTTATTGATATTCAAAAATTTAAGTTTGGGGGAGGGAAAGAATTAACTATTAGTTTTTCTCATTTAAAAGTATTTTCAAAATTATTAACATGATTTCCTGTGATAGAGCTCAATTTTAGATAATTTTATTTTGATTTTATTTGAGTACTTTAGTGGACTTGAATGAATGTTTTTTGTAATGAAAAGTAATTTTGTAGGCTAAGATATTTGGTATAAGAGAATAGGACTATAGTCAATTATTCAAAGTAAGAAAAATTATATGTTTGAAATATTAAGAATCTTAAAACTTTATGTGAAAGGAAATAATTGGGACTCTATGATGAATCAGTAGTAAGCTAAAAAATGCCTATAAGGTGAAGGATTGTGGTAAGTTTCAAATTTATGTACATAAGGATGAAGTTCAAAATTATTAAAAGATATCCAGATATAGTAATCCTCACTTAAAAAAAGAAAAAAGCAAAAGTAAAAAGAATAAAAAAGAAGAAAAAATGAAGAGAAAAGAGAAAAAGAAGAAAAAGAAAAGAAAAAGCGAGGAGAAGCTTGAGGAGATGGCTAATGAAAAATTGGCTTCACTTGGACCTACCTAAAGGGAAGAACTTAATCACTTTCCTAAACTTATATGTATGGATTAACATCTTTACTAGTAGTGTTCACATAAACTTCTTTCATGTAATCCTTTTAAGTGCCTTAATAGGACTTTTTGAAATGAATAGAAAGCTAGAACTCTTAGAATTGATGACTAAATAGCCTTATACCTGAAAATTTTACTTGAATTATTCAAAAATCTTTCTAAAAATTTTACTACTGTATTTATCTAAGTTAAAATTATGGTATTCTAGAAAGAAAACTCATTGCAGTGGATCATTATTTTATGTATTAACTAAATTACTTGAGGACAAGTAATAGTTATGTTTGGAGAATCTTGATCCAGTGAAAATAAGATAGCTTTTTAATGTCCATTTCATATCTATTTTTTATGATATTGCACTCTAAAAAAAGGTATTTTTCATGATTTCATGTAGGTACAATGATTTTAGGCCTTTGGAGCAAAAGGAAGCAAAAAGGAGTAAATTTGGAGCAAAATGAGGAAAAATGTAGTTTTTGAACTAAAGCGCTGGACAACGCTATCACCAGCGCCGGACCGCACTAATTTACAGAGAGCTTTGACCAGAAAGCGGAAATAACACCGGACGGTGCCCTATCCTACGCCGGACCATGCCCTATCCCAATTTAAAACTAGATTCATTGTATTTTGTTGGATTTTGGAGGGATGCGTGAGGAAACTCTTAGGAAATTAGTTATAGCCAAATTCAAACTATTTTGGAGAAAAATATAGAGAGGGGGAGAGAGTCTTTTGAGTGTGAGTGAAGAGTGAGAGTGTCTTTTCATTGTTTTAGTGTAGAGAGTCCATCTAGGGTTTGTGTATGTTCTCTTCTAAGGAGTGTAGGAGGACAGGAAAAGTGAGAGATTTCTTCTTCCTTACTTATCTAAAGACAAAATTAAGTTGTTTTTTCTTTACTTTGTTTGTATGATGTTGCTTTTATATATAAAATACATCTTTTGTCATCTTTTCCTCATGAGTCTTGAGTAGATTTTTTGTCTCCCTCCTTTTCATGTGATGTGTTGATGTTGTGATATGGAAATGATGGGCTGATTTATTATGGAGAATTTGTGATGACATTTTCACTTCGTACTTCATTTACTTTTTAATCTGGCCAATTGAATTGTTAAAACTTATTGGGAAACATATGTTCTGAAAGGATTATGAGTTCCACAACAAAAGTGAAGTTCACATTCAATGTCCATGAATGACTGATGTAGTTCATGGATGTTGGGTGCAAATAAAAGGGAATATATTTTGATGGCATAGAATTGGAGATTTCAGAGTAACATTCTAAAATCTCCAATTTGGTCCTAGGGTTTGGAAACCAAAGCGAGAGTTAGCTTTCAGGCGAAGGGAAGTAGGAGCTCTGAAGTGAGAGCTAGTATCCTCCCAGCCTAACCACGGATTTGGGAACTGAACTTAGGATTAGCCAATGTTCTTTATGTGCTTGGAAGAGGGTAAAGAATAGGAATGCTCCTATTTGGCATAATACATTTGCATCACTGATCTATGTCACTAAATCATCACATTATTATTAGAGAGGAGGATGATTCTTTCTTACAATTGAACTTTTGTTATAAATTTATCTTGTGTTAGTTAACTTTGTTAGAAAGTTAGAACGTACTTTGGTAGAATTAGTAACTTCAACTATTTATTCCTCTTTTATTATTTGTAGTTACCTGTAATTGTACTGTGATTCATGAAGTGATTTCTATGCTACGTTATCAAATTAATTGCCTCCTCGTGGGATTGATAACCAGAACTCCATTAGAGTTATATATTACTTGAGTGATATGTATACTTGCATTTAATTGTGTGACTCAATAGAAAACTAAATCACTATATATATAAATTTGAGTTCATAAATTTTGGCAATTTAAAAAAGTCGTACCAGCTAGCAACTTTCTAAAATGTGCTAATACATTGTAATCCACTTTATTTTAACTTTCCATCTTGTTTCAAATCTATACTTCTTCTATTGCTGGAGGTACTTCTTCTTGAGTAACTATCTGTTTTCCTTTATCTACTGGAGCTATCCTTTGCGGTAGCGCTGATGCGATGCGACTTTAAATATGATTTAAAATACAAGAATTTGAAACCACTTTTTAGAAGATTTAACCTCCAGCAAATGGTGCCAAAAACTTGATGTACAAAGTTTACTTTTATAATTTTATATTTAGATTTAATTATTGTAAAAGTCACAATTTTAAACGCAAGTATACGTATCGTTCAAGTAATACAGGGCTCTAGTGGAGTTCTGGTTATCAATCCCACATGGATAGTGAAATAAAAAGTAAAATATATAATTAATATTTTGAAATTTTCTTATGCAAATTATATATAACTTTTTTTTATATATATATTCAAATAATAATTTTTAGTAAAATAAAGGAAGCAGTAAGCAGTAAATTAAAATTCTATGCAAGTGTAAAAATGACTTTCTCCTTTTTCAACTAATCCAAGAATTATAGATTAATTATCTTTTGTAGGAAATTAAGATTATGGTATTGTGCCAAATATAAGCATTCCTATTCTTTACCATTTGGTCCAGGTGCAAAGAACATTGACTAATCTATAGTTAGGCTTAGGATGTTTTATTAGTATAATGGGTTAATTTAGGCTCACACTACAAGATGTCCAAGGGTGGCTTTGGTCGGCCTTACCAGTGACCCGTTACCCTTTTATAAACCAAATTATTAGATTTTAGTCTGTAACTCTAAAAACTAATTAAATCTACGCCCAATAAATAATATCTTTCTATTTATTTGCACTTCACCTTAAACAATCTGCATATAACCTGCGATTACCTAAGGATTCATGTGATATCTACTAGCTAAGAATTTATCTCCGAATAGGTCTCAAAATTCTTCAACAGGTTTTAACAAATTAAATGACAAATTTAAAAAGTAAACTAAGATCAGGTATTAATATCATTACAATATTTTAAAATAATTAATATTTAATTCTCCTACGAAATTTAATTAATTTATAATTATTTCATAGTTGAAAGGAGAAAGATAACTAAATACTCAGAACTCATTAAAATAACACAACAAAACATATTTATAAAACTTTGAACCAAAGTAGATATACTTATCTAAAGTGTTCTTTCAAGAGCTCTGCTGACTTCTACTTACTCCAAAGCAATGATGAAAGACTCCAACAGCAATTACAAACAATAAACACTCAAAATAAACTCACTAGATACAAAAAAAAGTGTCACCCTAAGTATGGAAGAGACTAAATTAAACTAGAGATGAGAGAGAAGATGCTAAAATGGGTATGTGTACTAAGAGGGGGGAGGGATTTTGGTGCAATTTTCTCTGTAGAATGGACTCCTATTTATTGAGCTCTGAATTTGTCCAGAGGTTCCTTAAGTCACCTCTTCAAATTTCGTCCAAATTCAATGTATCTTCTAGAATGTAACCGTCGCGCCTAGGCGCCGGGATCAGGCGCCTAAGCACCGGACTCCGTGACTAGGTCTTTCGCACCTCTTCACTTTGGGTCGCACCTCTTCGAGATCTAGACCATTTCCTTATGTCCAAATACATTATATCACATGTCCTATATATTAGGAGTAACTTCTAGTCTTCTAGAAGCTCCAATAACCGCTTAACACTGTCAACATAACTGCCCAAATTCATCAAAAAACTTAACAGCGTCTGTATAGAACTGGCGCTTAGGCGCCAGACTCTGGCGCCTAGGTGTCAGGCCAATAATTCCGAAAATTGCTCCATAAGCTCCATTTTTGCTCCATTTTGCTCCATTTTGCTCCTTTTTCTTTCTTGGACTCTTTTTAATCATCTACATCCAAAAACATGAAAATATCTTTTATTAAAGCATAATATCCTTAAGAATTGAATCATAAATAAGGCATAAAAATAGGTATTTTTTTAGGTAGATCATATTCCCCCAAACTTAAACTTTACTTGTCCTAAAATAACCCTTTTAATTACATAAAATAGATAACATTTGGAATGAAGTTAAAATATTTAAGATTTCTTATAATTTTTGGTTTTATAAATGCTTTAGCAAATCATTAACCAAATTTCACTAATTAAGTTTAATTTTAAGAATTTAAGAATATTTAACTACCAAATCATAAGACTTCCAATTTTTCATTTATTTCAAGAATAATTATAGTTTATCATATCAAGGTCACATAGACGATTTTCATGAAATATATTTTTTTAGTAAAAATACATGTACATAGAAATTAAGTTAAAAATGTAATCAGTTTTCTTACTGTAAGATAATTAAAGTGAAGCCAATTTTTGATTAGACATTTCCTCAAGCTTCTCCTCACTTTCCTTTCTTTATTCTTTTCTTTTCTCTCTTTTTTTTCTGGATTGTTTTTCAATCCTTTTTTTTAAGTGAGGATTACTATTTTTGGATAGTCTGTTAATGATTTTGAACTTCACTATCCTCTACTTATTTTCAAAAACTTATACATTCTTACTTAATAAATATGACATTAATAATTTATTATTTTTCAAAAATTATTTCAATCTTTTCTTTTTCAAGCAATAATCTTGATTCCTTAGTATTTCAAAAATACAATTCTCTTTACTATAAATAGAAAAATTTTGATCTTATTATTCTTTAAGCTAAATAATTCTATTCTTAAATTCAATCAAAATTTTTGAAATTTTAGTTAAGTTTACTAAATTATTTATAAATTCAAAATTTTAGGTAATCTTAAACAGTTTCATTCCTTATGTTATGTTAATATATTTTTAAAGAAAATATTAGTTCTTTAAGGACAAATAATATTTAAATTTGATAGATATTTTTCCTTCCCCCAAACTTCAGCTTTAGTATAAATATGAATTATGAAATTTCCTAAAGCATGAGAGAAAGATAAAAATAGGAATTAATCAAAGTATAACAATGATGTAGTAAGGGAAAACTAACTTCTACTTCTACACATGCTTCAATATGAATATAACAGAAATGATTAAGCATATATATAGAAACGTTTTGCAAAGCATGAGTTAATTTCTAAAAATAAACCTTTTTTTATATATTTTAAACATGTTAATTTACTAACTATTCATGAACACTAAATAATAGGCTAAAACAGAAATAAACTTTTATAGAAATTCATTCACATCTAAGTCTTAAACACACATCAGATAAGCTAAAAAATAGTTTTAACATTAAAAGTTCACAATAACTCTAACAAATAACATCACAATAAACAGTACAAGAAATAAGAAAACACTCTAAAAACATAATCAATAATCTCTAGAGATAAGTCAAGCTACTAATCACTGTCTGTAGCTTCATCATCATCATCACCAAAAGAGAACTCCATATCCTTAGGATCAACATAGGGTGAAAATCTGGGACATGTAGGGAACTGAACATCATGCTCTCCCTTCAGAAATCTCACTAAAGACTCTGAATACTCAGCATCGAAATAACTCTTTCTTTGTGTATACTCAGAAAGGTGATCAATCTTTTTGTCTATGGTATCTACTCTATAGTGAGTTAAGAATAACTCATGCTGCTGCTCTATGAACTGATCATGCATGGTTTCCTAAAATGTAGATGATGGCTCAGCAGAAGTAGATGGTCCAAAAGTAGAAGCTCTACCTGAAGTAGTTAATGAACCAACAAGTACAGTAGAACTCTTACTCGCAGTCGATCATAAATGCTGACATTTTCTCTTCCTATAGCTTCGTCGACTTGAGCTTTTCCTCAGAAAGCTCAGCAACTACTCCAGCACTTTGACATATAGAATATATCAGTGATGGAAAACCAAGTCCAATAGATGTGCTAGAACAAGCAGTAGCCTCCACAGAATCATAAATAATGCTCCTTACATCAATAGACTTCCTCTCTTGAATGTAGTAGTTTAGAATAGCTCTATCTCTGGTAACTTCACTCAGATGATTGGATAGAAGGAGACGAGCAGAAATAAAGTAGTGTCATGCCTTGGAAACTCCATTAAGCTTAGAAGATGAAAAATTTACCCTTTTTCCATTTTGAGTCTTCCAGGCTCCAGTACTATCAGTCAGGTAGGCAATGATCATGTCTAAATCTTCCTCAGATGGAGATAAACCTGAGTAATAACGCTCAATGTTTGGAGGAAGGCCATAGAAAATGCTGATGCGTTCAGGAGTGAATCCTACTCCAACTCCTCGAACTAAAATCTCGTATTCCTCCGCATCCACGGAATTAGCATAAAATTCTCTAACCACCGGGATAACGGCAACAGCAGTGAAATAGCAAAATCGTTGCTAGTTGAGTGCAACGATTGTCTCCTCAATTCTTCCTCTATGATTATAAAAACTTCGCTCTGAGATAAACTTATGATTCGTAGCAAAATCATTATATCGGAAATGTGCAGCAGCAGTGACGAACTTGCTACGATAAAAGTTTTCTTGTTCCTTTCCTCGCTTAGATTTGGGTGCCATCTAAACGTGAAAGAAAAACACGAAATAAATTCAACGGATCTAGAAAAATAAACTAATTTAAGCTTTTTAAACTTAAAATAACTTAAACACCCATGGATTTAACCATAAAAAATAAAAAATTCTCTCAAAATTTCAGTTTTTCTAGATGAGAGCAAAATCCATGGTGAAAATAAAAAATAATGAGTTTAGAATGTAGATCTGACCTTGAGATGAAGAAATCGGGTGATTTCAAGCCAAAAAACTTGAAAATCCGGCTCTAAATGGGATCTCTAGGTGGTATTTTTGAAAAATACTATGGAGAAGGAAGCTTAGGCATCAAAAATGGCGTGGGGGGTTTAAGAAGATGAGTTTTTGGGTTCAAGCCGAACCGGCGCCTAGGCGCCAAACTCGCCTTTCCAAAAATTTGACTTAAATTAAATATTTTCCACCAATCTTATCAAATTTGACTCCTAATTACTCTTATGAGAGTATTTATCCATTTTATAACCTCCAAATATTTTCACAATCAATTTAAAAAGAAAGTATAGATCCAGATAAATGTATCCAAATTCTTCAATTCAAAATCCTAATATCCATTCCAAATTCAATAATCTTCAGTACAAGACTTGTATCAAGGTTCAACGTTTTATAAATAACACTAACAATCAACAAAGCAAACATTTAAAACCAACAACACACATTGAATAATTTAAGTAAATACTCACATTAGATATTCAAGATACTAAAACAAGACTCGATCACACCTAAAACACATATAGAATCTATTTAACACGAATCTTCAATTTTCATCTCTTTCGCAATGAAGTTTGCTAGGACTGAAGGGATAGAATACCAACACCCTTAGAAATTCCAAAGCCATCTTTTCATCAATTCACTTGTTCTTCGCGTACATTTCTACTTGAGCATCATGATAGGCAGCCATGTGATCAGATTGAAGTTTGGTTTATCATTCCAAGTGTTCGTATTGGTGATACATCTCATGGAGACGATTACCAATACTTTGAAGTTCCACTTCAATCTTATCTATTCGACTAAACATCTTCTCCAAACTAACAGTAATAAAACCATTAAAATAAGGTTGAGGATCTTTAGGAGATTTGTCTCTTACCTCATTTCCATGATTTCCTCTATCCATGGCCTCCAAATCCTTCCTAACTCCTCCAAAATGAATTGCTCTGGTCGAAACTAGTGTGTCTATGGGATTGGGGATGAAAAATAGGCTATAAATAAAAAGATTTCGTGTGAAAAACTAAAGAAATTTGGTTTTTCCACAATCTGTAACTGCGACACTTAGACGTCGGAATCTGGCGCCTATGCGCTGGATCATCGATACGCTAATTATTCTGGCGCTTAGGCGCCAACTTTTGGCTCCTAGGTGCCGGAACCTCGATCGACTCTGATTCGCTTATCGTCAAATTTTGCAAAGTTTCGGTCATAAAAATAGGTCTAATAAACAAGTATGATCAACACACAAGCACAATTACGAAAAATTCAAATCACAAACAATCACAAACGAGGGTTAACTTGATCTCCTTTTTACTCACATTTGACATGGAGTGGTCCAAGTCCAATTTCTATATACTTCAAGAAAATGTTTAGCTTAAGCCAATACAGACTTGTTACCCTTCTATTTCTAGAAGTTATATACAAACTCAGTCAAGACCAAGGCATAACCTTATAGCGATAATTAAACTCAAACTAATAAATATGGTTTGCCTCCCACAAAGCGCTTGGTTTAACATCGCCAGCCCAACCTAATTAATTAAATTAATCGGGTAGACTCAGCTCATATGCCTCTTTGTAATTTAATTTTATTTATCCCTTATAAGGCTTCAGTCTTAATCTATTAACTTTAAATACTTTTCCAGTTTTGGGATCTTTAATATCCACAGCTCCATAAGAATATACTTTCATAATAATAAACAGTCCCATCCATTTAGATTTTAATTTTCCAGGAAAAAGTCTTAAACGAGCATTAAATAATAATACTTCTTGTCCAGGCTCAAATATTTTCCTTGAAATTATTTGTCATGCAATTTCTTCATTCTTTTCTTATAAATTCTTGCATTTTCATAAGACTCATTTCTAATCTCTTCCATTTCATTCAGTTGTAATAATCGTTTTTCTCCTACAGTATTCAAATTATAATTGAACTCCTTTATTACCCAATAAGCTTTATGCTCCAGTTCAACAGATAAGTGACAATGTTTAACATAAATTAACCAATAAGGTGACATTCCCATAGGTGTCTTATAAGCTGTTCTATAAGCCCATAATGCAGAATTAAGTTTATCAACCCAGTCAGTTCTTTTAGGATTAATAGTCTTTTCCAATATTCTTTTAATTTCTTTGTTTGATTCTTCAGTCATTCCACTTATTTGAGGATGATAAGCAGTTGCAATTTTATGTTTAATTCAAAATTTTTCCAACAATAATTGAATTCTTATATTTCTGAAATGACTTCCCCCATCTGTGATAATTATCCTAGGCATTCCAAATCTTGTAAAAATCATTTTCTTTAAAAATTTCGAAAAAATTTTGGAATCACAGTTCGGTAAAGCTACAGCTTTGAACCACTTTGAAACATAATCAACTGCTAATAAAATATAAATCTTTTCATATGATGTTATGAAAGGTCCCATAAAGTCTAAACCCCATACATCAAAAATTTTGATTTCTAATATAAAGTTTAGAGGCATTTCATCTTTTCTGGATATATATCCCATTCTTTGACATCAATCACAAGTTTTCACATAATGTCCAACATCTTTAAATAAATAGGCCAATGAAATCCAGAATTTAAAATTTTAAATTGAGTTTTATCCACTCCAAAGTATCCTCCAAATTCAAAATCGTGACATTTTTGAATAATTACTAAAGTTTCTTCATAAGGTACACATCTTCGAATCACAGAATCTCTTCCTATTTTAAATAAATGAGGATCTTCCCAAATATATGATTTACAATCATTCTTGAATTTCTTAATATATTTACTAGTCATCCCATATGGTAAAATATTACTAACCAAGTAGTTAACTATATCTGCATACCACGGCATTTGTATTCCTTGAATGACATATAATTGCTCATCCTAGCATTTCTCATTTATATTTGCTTCATAAATCTTCTCATTATTATTTTTTATTCTTGATAAATGATCAGCAATTTGGTTGTCAGTCCTTCTTCTGTTCACAATTTTAAAATTAAATTCTTGCATAAGTAAAACCCATCTGATCAATATAGGTTTAGCATCCTTATTGGATATGAAATATTTAATAGCAGAATGATCAGTATGCACAATACATTTTGTTCCAAGAAGATATGTTCTAAATTTATCAAAGGCACATACTATTGCTAACAGCTCTTTTTCAGTAGTAGTGTAATTTACTTGAGTTTCATTAAGAGTTTTGCTAGCATAGTATATAACTTTGAAAATCTTCTCATATTTTTGTCCTAATACAGCTCTGATTGCATAATCACTTGCATCACACATTAATTCAAAAGATATATTCCAATTAGGTGCAACAATGACAGGTGCAGTGATTAACATTTCTTTCAGAATATTGAACGCATTCAGACAATCTTCATTAAATTCAAATTTAGCTTCTTTTTCCAATAAATGGCAAAGAGGTTTAGCAATCTTAGAAAAATCCTTTATATATCTCCTATAAAATCCATCATGACCCAGAAAACTTCTTATATCAGTCACAGTAGTAGGTGGTTACAGTTCAACAATAATTTTCACTTTTGCTTGATCAACTTCCGTCCCTATTTGTGAAACTTTATGCCCAAGTACAATGCCTTCTGTGACCATAAATTGAAATTTTTCCCAGTTTAGAACTAAATTTGTTTATTCACATCTCTTCAAAATTTTCATTATATTTTCCAAGCAAGATTCAAAAGAAGTTCCAAAAATTGAAAAATCATTCATGAACACTTCAATTCCTTTATCAATTAAATCATAGAATATTGACATCATACATCTTTGAAACGTTGTAGGTACATTGCATAAAACAAAAGGCATTCTTCTACAGGCAAATGTTCCATAAGGACTAGTAAATGTTGTATTTTCTTGATCCTCAGGAACAACATGTAATTGATGATAACAAGAATATCCATCCAGAAAATAGAAATATGAGTGTCCAGCAAGTTTATCCAACATTTGATCCAAGAAAGGTAAAGAAAAATGATCCTTTCTAGTGGCGTTGATTAATTTTCGATAGTCAATTCAAATTCACCATCCAGTAACTTGTCTTGTTGGGATTAATTAATTCTTTTCATTAACAGTGACAGTCCTCCTTTCTTCGGAACACAATGAATAGGACTTACCCATTGGCTATCCGAAATAGGATAAATAATTTCAGCATCTAACCATCTCAAAATCTCTTTCTTAACAACCTCTTTCATAATTGGATTTAATCTTCTTTGAGGTTCAATAGTGGGTTTACAATTTTCTTTCATTAAAATCCTATGCATACAGATTGAAGGGCTTGTTCCTTTTATAACTGCAATAGTCCAACTGTCGGCGAATTTTTTTATATTTTAAATTTAATTTAAATATATAGTTTAAAAGATAACATTTGATTTTGAAAATAATTTTAAGTTTAAAAGTTTTAAGATATGAAATCAAACCGATCTCACATCCCAAATAGTTTATATAAACGAGCACCGCACCACAAACCGTGTATATATCCCGAAGAATAGACACACTGCTTGATGATGGGGTAGACTCAGGTTATTTAATTCTAAGAAAGTTTGCTGCAGTAGACTCAGGTTTTGCTGATGACGATGGCCGTGCTGCCCACCATGCTCCGAGCTCATCGTTGTTGCAGAGGTTTAGTTTTAGAAATCATAAATCAAGAGATGAGAGAAGTGTTCTGGTTTAGAGAAAGTCTTAATTTCCAAGTGTTTTTTACGTTTTAATTAAAACAAATCTTAAAGTTGATTATAACAACACCGGTTAAGATCCCACGGTTCCATCCTTCCGGCATCGTTATTTTTATCGGATTCACTTAGTCCGGATGAATTTGCTAAACTCAATCCGAATGAGTTCCACACTTTCATTTAGACCGTGGGAAATCCCGTTAGCAACACATAGGTTACATCATCCGAGGTATTCCCGATCATCCAACAAGACGTTTTAATTTAGTTGTAGTTGTAGTTTTGTTGTTTTGTTTGTGATTAAATTTTGAGTTGTTTTATATTTTGAAATGTTGTGGCGGTGAATTTTATCTTGTATATGACTTTTAATTTAGTTTTGGTTTCAGTTTTAGGGACTATCCTAAAGGTGTGGGTTTTCATGCAACAGTTGTTTATCATGCAAGAAAACTAAGTGCGATGCGATTAAATAAATTGCAATAAGGTAAATTACAATAAAATAAAAGCGTACTCGGAGGGTCTTCCCGTCATCCCAAGCCGCACTTAAAACACAATTAGAATATTTAAGGTTTTAAAGCAAGTTCCTAGGTAAAGCTAAGGGAAAGGTTATGGATTTCTACCAAGTTCCTAATCCTATAGCTAGTCATCTCCTATGACGTCTAGGTTCTTGTATTTTGGTTTGAGGACGATTTTCTTCATCAAAGAACAATTAAGTTCAATTGTTCTTATAAATATCCTATCATATCGAGGAAGTGCTTAAGACGAGTCTTAAACATCTTTTCAATATTTCTAGGATTATTTTAAGTCCAAGAGAGTTTAG
Source organism: Papilionanthe hookeriana x Papilionanthe teres (assembly GCA_022702705.1). Taxonomy (NCBI): domain Eukaryota; kingdom Viridiplantae; phylum Streptophyta; class Magnoliopsida; order Asparagales; family Orchidaceae; genus Papilionanthe; species Papilionanthe hookeriana x Papilionanthe teres. Next base: position 143,928,721 of record CM040429.1, on the reverse strand, counting down.
TTATACAAATGAATTAATCGTCTGGGAGTTCAAGTTTGTTATCTTGCTCAGTGAACTAGGACATTTGAATATCTTATGAATGAAGTAACACTTCACTTAAAACTCCATTTAGGAGTTATGACAACAAGAGCTTTCGAGGGCAAATTGATGTTCAAATGGTTTATGATTTAATTTCAGTTAACGGGTTTAAATTTGGAATAGTGTTCAAGTTGCTTTACTTTTATTTTTGAATTTCTTTATGTCTCAGGTGATGTTATTTTTAATTTAATTTAATTTAATTTAATTTAATTTAATGTGGTTTAATTTAATTTAATTTAATTTAAGTTAATTTAATCTAATATGATTTAATTTAATTTAATTTAATTTGATTTAATTTAATTTGATTTAATTTGATTTAATTTAATATGTTTTAATTTAATTTTATTTAATTTTTTAATTCAAATTTTAATTTAATTTTATTTGTAATTTTAATTTAATATTTTATTTTTAAAAGGGTTTGATTTAAATAATTTAACTTTAATTTAATTTAATGATTAAGTCTTTTAGCATTTTAAATCTTAAATTTGAATTATCATTTTAATTAGGAATTAAATATTATTGAGATGATTAATTTAGGGATTCTTAAATTAAAGAACAAATCTCTTCCTAATAATATCCCTATTTTAATAATTCCAATTTTATTATTCTTCCAAATTTAATCAATTATTTAATTAAAGTTCATTTCAATTATTTTTAAATTGTTTAATAGGTTTCTACCCTTTAATTATTTAAATTTCAATCATCCAAGTCAGATTAGGATCAAGTATTTTACTCTTTAATTTTATTAAGCCTAAAGTTTTAATTAAAGATTAAAATTTTAATTACCATTTTGCCCTTCAAGCTTAATAATTTCATAACTCACTAAATTGAGCTTAAATGAACTTGAAATTTTTATGTGACTTCATTCATATGTCAATAAAGACATGAGAGGAGAAAATGTGATTTTTCTGTATTTAATTTATTTATGTAATTATTTTTGATGAAAAATAGGGATTTCCAAGAAAAAATTAATAATATGACCAAGGGAAAGTTTCTGTCCTTAAGAAAATTATGGAACATTCCTAATGACCAAAGGACCACTTGGACCAATTTTGGTGATTTTTTGAATTATATTCTTTTTATTATAATTATTTTGAGTTTTGGAGTATTAATTAATTTAAAAATAAAATAAAGGTTGAAAAATGAATTTTATATTTTTCAAAATTCTCTCTGATATCAAGAAAATCAGAGAATCAATTTTTACAATTTTCTGATTTTTCTTTGATTTATTAGAATTATTTTAATGGATATGCTAGAAAATACATTTTTTTTATTTTAAAATTACCCTAGGGCTTTAAAATTTAATAACTCATCAAAGAGACCTAAGAAACATATGGGGTTTGTTCCTAAGTGATTAAAATTCAAAATATGACATTTTGGTGAATTTTATTATTTTTGTGATTTTTATTATTTTTTAATTATTAAAATATTAAAATAATATAAAAAATCAACTTTTTTATAAAATTGAATGTTTAATTTTCTTAAATTCCCCTAACATCAGAGAGGTTCCAAAACCAATTTGGTGAATTTTTTAAAAGTATTTTGAAAGTTTTGAATTTTTAAAGTTTAAATTGGCTAAATGGCTTAATCAACTCATTTAGTAGGGCTAACCAAGTCCAATTGACTTCAAATTTTTATGGTGGGTTCCTCTGATCCTAAAAGTCAGTGGAGAATTGATTTCAAGTCAATTTGATGCATGATTAGCTCTAATTAATTAAGGACCTATTTTGGGTGTTTAAGCCAATTAGGGTTATTTCAAGTGGATTAATTCAAAACCTATTTTTCCTAGGTTCCTCTGGTCATAATAAACATCACCAAATTTTCCTAGAATTTATCTCACAACATGCTAATTATTGGATTTAAAATACTCAAAACAGTAACATGAATTTGAAAAATCAATAACTTCTCATAGGGATGGCCTCTGACTTTGGAAAATTCAGGGAATGTTCCCAAATTCAGAGGCTTCAAAAGCCCTATGGTCTCATGCCATGGTTAATTTCCTATATGCATGGAGAATTAAAACAATGCAGACAGTAAATAAATTATTAAAAATAAAATACTTAATGAAATTAAATGATTTCTTTTTCACATTATTCTAATCTGTTCACTGAGTAAGAGGGTATTTTTATTTTATTTTTCTGATTTTTCTACAGAAAGTTATGCATTTTTGAAGTTTAGGGAATTAAATAAATAAGAAAATCCCTATTTTTCTATTTATCCGAATCGGCGCCGCGTCAACCTTAGCATCTTCGAAGCGCCGCGTGGCACTTTCTGATTCGACACCGCCATCCGACTCAGCGCTCCAGGGGCCCGCTGTATCGTTCCGTCTCCTCATCCGGCGCGATCCTGGCCATCCGTCCGCGCGTGTGTTAAATGAACGGCATCCGTTCATCGTCCCCAAGCGTCCTCACCCGAGAGCGCGTCCACACTAAAACCACTAAGAACTCACTCATTTCTCAACGGATTTTCGTGTTCTTAAGCTCTACATGGATTCGTCTTGAAGAGACGAATACATCTATACGGTGATCATGCATTGAAATTAAGGCATTTGAAATGGAGAATCTCCGGAAGCTCGGGATAAAGAGTTAGCTCATACCTTTGCTCGGAGAAGTGTGGCTTCAATCCGAGGGTTGTGTCACCTTCGATTGGGTCCAAGCAAGCTCCGGATGAAGTCCCTTGGCACGGTGAATTGTCTAGGTATGATTTCGACCAAGCCCGATCACAAAGCTTGGAGTCCGGGAACGGATGGGTGGCCCGGAGAGGGGGCTTTTCTTGGTGGACTTCTTCCCTGGTCCGGTGAAGGTGTAGGACCAATCAATTTGAGGATTGATCCACCGTGGAGAAGTGTCCTGGTTTTGGGTGGAACTTTGGTCGAGAAATTGGGCTCGTTGGTGGGGATTAGGGCAAATTGTCACCTGGGGATCAAGTCGCTCTAAGTATGGAGAGTGATGCTGGAGCAATTTTGGCGAGTTTCGGTAAGGTCCGGTTCGAGCACCTTCCATGGCCTAGAGGGGGTGGTGTTTAAATAGGAGAGGGTGGAGGGCCTCCGGGGGAGTTAGGGCTTGGGATCGATCTGCTCTTGGCAAGAGAAGAACGACTACAATGGCCACGCTGGGGATGGGGCGGCTCGGCAGGTGAGAATTCCAAGTTTGGGCTCACATGTGAGCTCTCGGCTGGTGGTTTCCGGCAGCTGTGGTGGGCGGCCGGCCGAGGTCGAGTCACCCTCGAGGTCGGGGAGGTCGTGGTCGGGGCTTAGTGCGACTCAATTGGCCATGGACATGTGTAAAGTGCTTGGATCAAAATGACATGGGGACATGGCTAATCTTGGCTAGGTTTGATCAACCCATTTGTTTAGGGCTGGGTTCACCTCCCCATGGTCGGCCTTGGGCTGAGAAAATCAGTTAGGCTAGCTGGTCAAAAGGTGGTGATGTCCTTATCCAAAAATATTTGTATTAAATCTTGGTTAAGGGGTATCATGGGTGAGGTTAAAGACTTTTAGGGATTAAGGAAAGCTCCCCCTCTTCTTACTCAATGTGGTATGGTCACATGTCAAACAACTCACATGGCTTGCATGTGGCTTAAGAGTGGCTTCATGGCTCACCTTTGGCTTGGGGAAAAGCCAAGTCAATTTCATGGAAATGGGTTTAAGAAAATTTTGGCATTTTGATGGGAATTTGTATGGGGCTTAATTTGGAATGGCTTCATGATGAGTTTTGAAACTTAGGGATTGATTTAATTGAAAATATGGTGTAGAGCAATTGTCATATGGGTTTTGGATTGATTTTGGCCCTTTGGATTTTGGTGGAGATGGGGTTTAGGAAGGTTTCATGTAAGTGGGCTTTTAAGTTTCAAAATGGGCTTTTGGGTGGAGATTTTTGTAAAGGGCCATGCCAAATAAATGTTGGGTTTGATTTAAGAGTGTATCATGAGTGATTTAAAGCAAATTTGGGGTGGTTTGGGTTTGAATTGGGTTGGATTTGGGTTTCTTTGGTAAAGGGGCTAAGGTGGGTCAAAATGGGCTACCATGAGCTAAGGTTGGGCTTAAGTTGAAATTGATGTAAAATTAATGTTGAAAATGGCTTATGGGGCTGTTTTAAAGAGTTTTCAACTTTGATTGGGTCTTGATTTTGGGGTTTGGGCCAATTTGGGCTAGGTTTAGGTTTAGGTTTAGGTCAAAATTGGGCCTTTTAGCTTTGGGTTGAATTTGAGTGGGGTTTGGGTCTAAATTTTGGGCAAATCATGTTAGTGTTTTGTTTGTGGGAATGTTAAGGAAGGTTTAGAAAAGATTTGGGGTTAATTGGAGTTGAATTGGGTTAGTTTGGGTTAGGTTTGGGTCATGGGTCCAAATTGGGCTTTAAGGCCAAAAGTGAAATTGGATCCAAATGTCAATCAAATTGGACTTGGATTTGGCCTATATTGGTGTTGGGAATGTTGAATTGAAGTTTAGAATTGAATTGGACCAAAATTTGGGTCAATTGGGTAGGTTTGGTTTGACATTGGGTTCACTTTGGGTAAAAATGGGTCAAATTGGGGATTTTGACAAAAGTGGAGTAAATTGACAAATTTGGCCCATGGTGTAGTTGAATTAAATGAAATTGGGAATATTTGGGATTTTCTGGAATTTTCTGAGAATTTTCTGAATTTTTGGATTTTTGGCTAAGAGGGGTATTTTGGGTATTTGGAGGGTATTGGGAGGTATTTTTGGAATTTTTGGTATTTTTGGGTATGGATGATCAATTTGAGTAATGTGGGAATGTTTGGGATTGATTTTGAGGAATTTTGGGTAATTTAGGTGATTTTGAAAATTTTGGGTGATTTCAAGGGCTTCGGGTAGGCTAGGCGGGTGTAGGGTCCCGGGGGTCAAAAATTGGAAATTTGGAAAATTGAAGATTGGGTGAATGTAAGTGGAATGAAATCATTTTGGTTGAGCCATGAAGCCATATCAAGCCCACATGAGCCATGAAGGGACTCATTTGAGACATCCACTATGTTGTTCCTAACCCTCTTACGCAAGGGCTTAGGGGTTAAGGACCATCCATGTGAATCACCTTCATGAGTTAGGAGATCAAGTTGGGTATGGGTGTGGTTTTAGGAGGTGTGTGAAAGTGTAGTGTATAAATGTAGTGTATGTGTAAGTCAGCCTTCACCAGACCAGGCCACCTGGAGGCAGTCCTAAGGCCAAAGAGTCCTATAGGAACTCATCCTTTAAACTTCCACATTTGATTTCAACCCTCTAGGTGATTAGGGGTCTACAGTCAAGTTTGTGGAGTTTGTAGGGAGTTAAGAAGTGGTTTGAAATTTCTAAAGGGTGGGTTCCACTTCTAGTCCTCTAAGATTAGTCAAAGGAAAAGCCTAAGGCTAGATCCTAAGTACTAAAGAGAAGAAGAGGAGACCTCATCAAAAATGAGGTCAACAAATGGACACCCAATAGGTGTGGTGAGCTGACAGAGCACACCGCGCGTATTGGTGTTGACCGAAGCGATCAACGAAACCAACACAAAAGTCCAAGTGACAAACTTAAGACAGAGTAGAAGAATTTCCGCTGGGGAGTGTCAAGTATATCTCTGGGACTGGAGATTCTTGAACTCTCGCTGGGGAAAGGAAAAGGAGGTGAACCCCAAATCACATGATCTGGGGGAATTTCGATTTAGATTTCATGTTGTTTTGGTTTAAGTTTTGATGTGTGAGCTTAGATTTCAATTTGAGTTTCAATTTAAATTGAAGTTTGTCAAAATTAATTTGAAGGGATTTGAACTTGAAATGAAAATTGGAATTTTGTGGTTTTAGATGTAACATCTTCAACCTCAAAAGAAAATTGGATTGATTGGATTTGAATCATTACAATGAGGAGAGTTCTCAGAGCAATGCGGTATCGGATGTAAAATCCTTAACCTCAAGAGTTTGATTTTTGATGTATTTCATTGCGATAGGGAAAGAATCCTAAAGCAATGCGGTATTGGATGTAAAATCCTCAACCCAAAAGTTTGATTTTGATGTATTTCATTGCGATAGAGGAAGAATCCTAAAGCAATGCAGTCTCGGATGTAAAATCCTCAACCCCAAAAATTTGAATTTGATGTATTTCATTGCGATAGGGAAAGAATCCTAAAGCAATGCAGTCTCGGATGTAAAATCCTCAACCCCAAGAATTTGATTTTGATGTATTTCATTGCGATAGGGAAAGAATCCTAAAGCAATGCAGTCTCGGCTCGGATGTAAAATCCTCAACCCCAAAAGTTTGAATTTGATGTATTTCATTGCGATAGGGAAAGAATCCTAAAGCAATGCAGTCTCGGATGTAAAATCCTCAACCCCAAGAATTCGATTTTGATGTATTTCATTGCAATAGGGAAAGAACCTAAAGCAATGCAGTCTCGGATGTAAAATCATCAACCCCAAAAGTTTGAATTTGATGTATTTCATTGCGATAGGGAAAGAATCCTAAAGCAATGCAGTATCGGATGTAAAATCCTCAACCCCAAAAGTTTGAATTTGATGTATTTCATTGCGTTAGGGAAAGAATCCTAAAGCAATGCAGTCTCGGATGTAAAATCCTCAACCCCAAAAGTTTGAATTTGATGTATTTCATTGCGTTAGGGAAAGAATCCTAAGGCAATGCAGTCTCGGATGTAAAATCCTCAACCCCAAAAGTTTGAATTTGATGTATTTCATTGCGTTAGGGAAAGAATCCTAAAGCAATGCAGTCTCGGATGTAAAATCCTCAACCCCAAAAGTTTGAATTTGATGTATTTCATTGCAATAGGGAAAGAACCTAAAGCAATGCAGTCTCGGATGTAAAATCCTCAACCCCAAAAGTTTGAATTTGATGTATTTCATTGCTTTAGGGAAAGAATCCTAAAGCAATGCAGTCTCGGATGTAAAATCCTCAACCCCAAAAGTTGAATTTGATGGAGGTTTGATTTGAAATTTGGAAAGATTGAATTTGAAATTTGATTTAAAATTTTTGCTCATTTTGTTTGTCCTTAAACGATTCAAATTTTATTTTATCGTAAATTTGGAGTTCATCATTTTTCTTGTTTAGATTTTTAAGGAAAGTTTTCTTTCATTCTTTTTTTTTGTTTCTTTTCTGTTCTTTGTTCGAAGTTCATTTAACTTTAATGGCGTTTCCCAGTCAACTTGCACAAAAGAGGTGAGGGCCAAAAATGTGACATGGTCACTTTCATTCCAATCATGTTGAAGATACAGCATACAACTCGATCTGGAATACATCTCATACAATCCATATAGACTCAAAGCGGACTATGTATGATCTTTGTCGATCCATCCAAAAAAGGTATCTGTCAAAAATCCATGTCTGAATAGTGAGGTACATGGTCAATAACATCACCTTCCAAGCCATCCTTGGCAAGGATGCCGTATGGATGTACGTTGGAGGTGTGATACTTTCCATGTAACTCACGACTCGTAAGGCCGGAGGATTTCTAGCTCCGGGTCCGGTCGGAAGTGATAAGGTGTCTTCCTGTCGTCCATCCTTCGAAGGTAACCGAGATCCGCTTCACCGGTACTCCCGGTATGCAATGTTTAGCGACATCCGCTCCGTTGCCCTTCGCATCATGTCGGAACCTACCGGTAATGGTATCTTTACGGGCCCTCGGAACTCACCCGGGCCTCGCTATCCGGAGGTCGGATCCGAACATGATATTACACTCGTCTCGTAAAAGAAACCGTGCGTAAAGGTCCGACAAAATCGTGGTGATCTATGTGCGGGGTATGCAGTCACCCTTCTTGTAAATGTTAATGATGCAACTCGTTGGGTATGCAATCCGCCGGCGTACCCTCCATGCTATCATTCTTTTTACCATCCTTTTGATGACTAACGGCATTGGATCCACCCGGCCATGACGGAGTATTCCCGTGGGTTTCCCTTCCCGTCTTCTCGCAAAGTTGTAGCAAGCATCCACACCGTATGGTAATTCTACCTTTCCCCGGCATCCATCTCCGGGTTCCGAGTAAGTGTTTTCTCTTAGGCGGCCCGCTCGGCCCATTCTTTTCAAATCCCGGATGCGGTCCACGATTTGTTGTTGTTCGTGCTCCGAGAACACGTCCGTATGTAGCTCGAGGCCCTCTAGTATATCGATCCTCCTCGCCTCGATTCTCTCGAAGTATTCAAAAGTTTTCTTCTCGACATTCAGCATCCTTTCTAGCTCATATTCTGGAATGATTTGCAAATGGCGAGGCCTGGTGACGTATTGTGGGATATATGGCTCAATCCCTTCACGTTCTCCTGCATACCTCGGCTCCTCGGGGATGGTGTCTGTCGGGACATCCTCCGGGGTTGCTTCGCAACAAGGTTATGCATTACCGGTGGCTTTGTCCGGTGGCGTTGTAGCCTTCTTTCTTCTCGTTCTTCTTAAGATTTCCCCGGTCTCTTCGTTATCCTCGGAGTCGACCTCCTTTCTTCGGGTCCCCGGTGAACCGGTGTCCTCGAAGTGTATGTACGCGCAGAAGAATCGCCTCGTCGCGCCGGTCCGCTGCTAGTTTAGTTAACATCTTACTGATACGGTGATTTTTGTTCCTTCGCCGAGTTGTCGTGAGAGTAGCTCTTCGTATTTCCCGAATTTCGTGGGCGCGGCGCCGACAAGCTCGCCCTTTCGTCGTAGCGACTACGCATTTGATTCTCTTTTCTTCTTCGGTGTTTGTTTTCCTTTTCTTGTCGCCGGATCGGTGGCTTGGGCCACCCACTTTCATTATCGTCCGGATCGGGCGGCTCCTCTCGGTCAATCGGGACCCAATCACTTTCCTCGTATTGTAGGCCCGCCGGTGCGAAGTCCGAGTCAATCTCGATTATCGCTCCATCTTTCACCCTCTTTTCGTCGAGTGCAATGCTTACGCCATTTCTAAAGTTCGAGACCAACCACCCGTTCGACGGTTCCCGTGAAAAGACAAGGAAAAGGATCAGGGGCTGTACTAAGAACAAGAACATTAAGAAAATGTTTATTAAAGACAGTTTTTTTTATTATTCCTTTTATATTTTTAAATTCAACAGGAATGAAGTGGGATAAGATTAGGAAAGAGATTTTGATTTAGAAAAGAAAACAAGGAAAACTTTATTATCATGATTTTATTTATTTTAGCACATTTTTTATTATTTTTGGGTTCGGACCCGACCATAAGTAACTACTTCGCCCGTGCTTCTAGGGATGAAGAATTCATTCCTTCGAAACATCGAGTAGCGTAATACTTTTTCAAGTATCGTCCGTTGATCGGAAGCATATGTCGTTCCCTTGGCAGCTCACTAGGCCGGTAGAGCCTCCCGAGTAGATCGCCTCAACCACAAACGGTCCTTCCCAAGTGGGTTCAAATTTTCCTCCTATCTTGCGGTGTGCAAGGATGGGTCTCTTGAGAACGAGAACTAAGTCACCAACTTTCAAGGTTCTTGGGCGGACTCGACTCGTCATGAGCTTGAACCATATTAGCTTAGTATAGTTCTAAATTCTATTGCGCCGCAAGTCTTTTCCTTCCGTGCTTTCCAATTCTTCTAGTCGTAATTTGGCATTCTCTTCCGTCGTGATTTTGTTTGCAACCGCAATTCCGAGTGAAGGAAGCTGGACCTCTAAAGGTAACACTCGCCTCGGACCCATACACCGGAGCGTAAGGTGTAGCTTCGAGTAGGAGTTCGAAGGTTGTCCGGTAGGCCCACAAGGCTTCTAACAACTTCTCGTGCCAATTTCTCTTATTATCGTCCAAGGTTTTCTTTAAGATTTGAATGAGAGTTTTATTAAAAGCCTCGCCGAGCCGTTTGCTCTTGGGTAGTAAATTGTTGAATAAGCACTCGCCGATTCTCGTGTCTCTTGACAAAATTGTTGATTTGTGTGCTTCGAATGCCGACCCATTATCCGAGATGATCTCGCACGGCACTCCGAAATGGTAGACAACTTGGTTCTCGAAAAACCAGAAGACGTGGTGTGCTTTCACTTCTCTAAGTGGAACTGCCTCTGCCCACTTGGAAAAGTAATCTGTAGCCGCAAGAATGAAACGATATCCTTTTGAAGATGGTGGTTCTATCGGACCCACTATATTTGTGCCCCAACATTCAAATGGCCACGACGCAATTGTCGGATGTAGTACATTTGGAGGTTGGTGTAGAATCACTCCGTGCACTTGGCATTGGTGACAGCTCTTGGCGATTTTCATGCAGTCGGTCACCATCGAGGGCCGTAGTACCCTAGTCTTTTAATTTTCATTTTCATCTTCGGACTCGACCGGTGAGCGCCACGCATTCCCGAATGCACCTCTTTAACGATTTCACGAGCCTCGGACCCGCTTAGGCATCTTAGCCACATCCGATCAAAAGACCTTCCGTATAATGTATTGTTTATTAATGCGTAGGACGCAGTTATTTTCTTGATCCGATGGGCTAACGACCTATCGTCCGGTAGTTTTCCCGTTTGCGTGGTAGTCTATTAATGGCCGTCGCGAATCTTCCGTGTTTTCTCGTCACCGCCGCAATCGATTCTTCTCCTTTTTCCGATTTGTGTATTGTGTCTATGTCGAGCTCGATAGGACTCGACGTCCGTGAACCGACACTTCCACCGATTCATCTTGCAAGCAGTGCAAATTCTTTTGCGAGACGGCTAACGCATCTCGCTAAAGCGTTTTCTTTCCCAGGAATTTTGTAGATTGTCACATTTGGAATCGTTCCAACAACCGTATGGCATACCTGGAAGTATTGCTCGAGTCTTGGTTTTAAAATTTTGTACTCGTCCGCGATCTCGTCGAATGATTAACCGTGAATCCCCATAGATGTTGATGTTTGTTATCCCCATTCGAATAGTTAATTCCGATCCCGTTATGAGGGCTTCGTATTCCGCTTCATTATTTGTACACGGCTCTGTCAAGTGGTAGGAGTATCTCAACATCCCCCGCTCTGGTGTTATAAAGATTAATCCGATCCCTGCCTTACCGGGCACTATCACTTGTGATTCTTCGTCTTTGTGTGCTGAAGATGCTCCATCAAAATATAATTCCCAATGTCGATCATCAGGGTCTTCTAAGCTCATTATTTGTTCGTCTGGCAAGTCGTCATTAAGAGGAGATTCCGCCGCAAAGGGTGTGTCGCGAGGAAGTCTCGCTAGGATTTGTCCCTTTACGGCACGAAGAGACACGAAAGTTATATCGAATTGCAATAATATCAATGACCACTCGGCAAGTCCGCGTAAAGCGTCGGACGGGTCATCAAGTATTGCAATGGATTAAATTTTGAAATCAGGTTGACCTTATGAGAAAGCATGTAGTGCCTGAGCTTTTGAGCGGCGAAGATCAGGGCCAAACAATGCTTTTCAATTGCAGGATACCTTATTTCCGTTGGAAGTAAACGACGGCTTAGGTAGTAAAGAGCATTTTCTTTACCCTCATCATCGACCCGGCTAACGGGCTCCGAGAGAGTCGTCTAAAGCCGCGGTACAAAGTATCGCCGGTCTACCCGAGACCGGGGCTGCTAAGACAGTAGGTGTCATTAAATATTGTTTAATGTCCTCAAAGGCCCTCTGGCATTTCTCTTCCCAAATAAATTTGGCATCCTTTTTAACTAATGTCGAGAAAGGCTGACACCTACCTGACAAGTTCGAGATAAAGCGTCGAAGATATGCCAACTTCCCTTAAAAAGATCGTAGTTGTTTTAAGGTTCTGGGAGGTGGCATTTCTAAGATAGCTTTAATCTTTTTCGGGTCAATTTCAATTCCACGATGTCGGACAACGAATCCTAAGAACTTCCCGGACGTGACGTCGAAGGCGCATTTTAAGGGATTCATCTTAAGGTTAAATTGTCTTAATCGTTCGAAAACAATTCTCAAATCATACAGGTGGTTTTCCTTTACTTTGCTTTTGATGACCACATCATCCACGTAGCATTCAACTTGATCGTGGATGAGATCATCAAAAATTCTTGTCATCGCTCTCCGGTAGGTTGCTCCGCGTTCTTCAGTCCGAATGGCATCACTGTGTAGCAATATACTCCGATCGGCGTTCTGAATGCTGTAAGTTTTTCATCTTGTGGAGCCATTTTTATCTAGTTGTATCCTGAAGATCCATCCATGAATGAGAATATTGCATGTGTTGAAGCGATGTCGATCATTAATTCTGGGATCGGTAGAGGAAATTCATCTTTTGGACATGCCTTGTTTAAATCTCTCGAAATCCACACAAATTCCGATCCGACCATTCTTCTTCCCGACTCGGTACCACATTGGCTAACCAAGTCGGGTATTGTTCTTCACGGACAAATTTGGCATCTATTAGCTTTTTAACTTCAGCTATGACTTGTTGTTCGATTTCTGGACGCATTCTTCCGGGACCTCGTCCGATCGGAACAAAAGTAGGATCCACTCCTAGCTTATGGACCGCGACCTCCGGAGCTAATCCCGGCATCTCATCGTAGCTCCAAGCAAAACAAGTTTTTAAATTCCATTAATAACTTGATTATTTCTTCTGAGTCTTCTTTATTGAGTAAGGAGCTAACAAAGGTAGGTCTAGGTTCTTCGCTAGTACCTAAGTTAACTTCCGTTAACTCATCTATTGTAGATTTGATCTCTTCTTCGAACTCTCGTGGAGCGTTTCCAATTTGTAAATCTTCAAGTTCTTCTGTAGCTTCCATGCAGTCTTCATTAGACTTGCAAGTGACAACCATGCAAAATTCGCATCGTCAACCGATCCTACCGTGTCGAATCCGAGACCATGCCTTGAATTGGGTGGACGACCGGAGTTATTCCATAAATTTTCAAAATGTTGTGATTGACCTTTTGTCCATTGTCGAGGTAAGAAACCACGCTGAATTAAATTTTGAACATAGGGAGAGTACCACTCAAAAGGTAATTCCATTAATTCTGATGAAGTAGCATCTTCAAATTGTACATTGTTTTCAGTTTTGGAGGAAGGAGCACCACGGTAGAGCTTGATGGGCTTTGCATCGCCGCTACGTACCTCTTTGACCACCATACCCTCGATCTTATTAGAATGGATCGGGGTCAAGGTCATAGTATGTACATAGGGTTAATCTTCTCGTACATCGATTTATATTCCTCGTTCTTTTCATCTTCGAGAGAGATCCTGAATTGCGGCTTCTTCCGACTTATTGTCGCTGCTTATTGCTTGATTTCTTTTTCTTCTTCAGAACTATCTTCCCATTCAACATTGATGGCTTGTTTCCTCTGTCCAATCGTCCTAACGTCTCTGCCACGGCCTCGTCCCCGGCCTCGACCTCGGATGCGAGTTATGGAGAAACCTTCACCATCTCGTCGTAAGGGAGTGGTGAGTGACTGTTGGACTAGAACTTCAGGTTCTTCATCGTCCCAAATTTCCTTTGCTTCATTCGTTATGGTATCTCTAGAGAAGATTTTTTTCTTCGGGGGTGCGTAATAAGCCGCATCTTCATGGATTCCAATTTCATGTACGGAGAATGGTTGTAAGTCACCTTTGATGCATTGTTCCCCTCCATCGTAGTATTTGATGCACTGATGTAGAGACGATGGTACCATCCTGTTTTCATGTATCCACGGTCGGCCCGAGAGAGCGTTGAATGACGTTTATGAATCAATTATGTGAAATTTCGCGGTTGTCTTTGCTAAGTCACCGGTCTTCATTAGCAGTGTTATTGAGCCGAGGGCTCTTTCTCCTTTCTGGTTGAATCCTCTTAATAACATTTTATCTACTTCGAGCTCACGAGCATCAATTTCCAAGTATGCTAGCGTTCGGAGATTCATTATATTGATTGATGCTCCTGGATCCACCAATACTCTGGAGAGTGTAAACTTCCCAATTGTAATCGAAATGTACAACGGTCGGTTGTGGTCCGTCGTCCTGAGTAAGTAGATCATTGTCCGTGAAGGTGACACCTCGTCGTTCCTTTAACGAACAAACCTCATCTAAGGAATCTCCGGCCATTCGAGCTAAGCAAATTTCGGATCAAGTAAGGCCTCGATCGCAGTTTCTCTCATCTCCTTTGATAAAATGAGAGCGTCGTAGATGCTCGGCTTGGCCGGTAGTTTCCTAAGATGGGCTAGCACGTTGTAGTCCACTTTATTTCCATGTGTCTCGGTTTCTTCCCGAATGGGTATTTCCTCTCGCCGGGTTGGTTCTTCCCGAACAACCACCGCTTTCCATTGTCCTTCGCACCCACTCTCGGAGGTAGAACTCTTCCACTTCTTAAGTTGACTTCGTAATTTCTTCGAATCCAGGATTGAGCTTCGCCGATGTGCCCTTCGAATCGGAATGACGAGTTCTTCCGGATTAGCTTCGGAGTCCGAAGGCTCTAACTCTATCATGATCGGAGCTCCTCGAAACTCGCAAATAGATTCGTTGCTTGTCGAACTCTCGTAGCCTCCTTGGTGGATGTCTTCTTCATCATTATGATCGTCGAGCTTGTGTATGATTCGAGAATTGCTATTTGTATCGGAATCGACGTCCGGATTAGGTTGATTGTCGCTAGTTATGTAATCGTTAGAAACGGTCGAAAACGTAGCCAACGCCATAACCCTCATCATTATAAGATCCCACCGGAGTGAGCGGATAATCATACGAAGTCGGAGGTTCGAGGGATTTCTCCCCGAATTGGAAACAACTATCCTAGGATAAGCAGCCCCTAGTCTAGCCTTAGGAGCCTCGGTCTTCTCTTCTTCGTCGATTTTCTTCTTTTCTTCGGCCGTCTCTTGTTGAGGTGGTTCTTCTATCGCAAGTGATAGTGTCGAATTGACGGGTTTCGAACTCGAATCGAGGCTTCGCATCGAAGCGGTTTGGATGTGATCCAAAATCTTCTTCGAAGACTTTGTCCAAGCGGTAGTCCATCCATCATCAATCGTATAGGGATCTATTGGAACAATGAGATCCTTCAAGATAACATTGACGGAACCTCCTTTCTGGGGTTCCTTCATGTACTCCTTTGGGATCGTTATATTCCCTTTCCGAAGATTGTCGTTGAGCCAACTCTTAAAGGTAATACAATCTTCTATCTTGTGTCTGAGCATCCGGTGGTAAGGGCAAAAGTTGGGATCACCTTTCTTGTCGACTTCTTCTGGTCTCTTAGGTTCTGGTAGTTGGAAATCTGGAGTCTTCATCAAACTGCGGAACATTTTCGGCATCGCCTCATTCTTGAACGGATACTCCCTCGCTCGAAGCTCCCTTAACGTACGTTGCGGACGAGGCGGTTGTTCATACCGTCGAGATGACCGATAGCCGGGTCGGGGTTGCCGGTAATCTCGTTGAGGTTGCTCGCGGCCGTTCTAACGGTATTTGTATCGGCCGCTTGCCCTTATCGACCGCTCGCGACGATCCCGGACTTCTTTCAAAAGTTTTCTCGAGCTTCGTTTGTCCGTCTTGTCGGTGAAACTTAATTGCTTCGCCTCCTCTTGCAAGCTTCCGGCCTTGCTTAACAACTTCTCGAAAGTCTTAATAGTAAATCCCTCGAGGAGAAGTGTTATCGGGCCATGAATGCTCTTAAGTAAATTGTCGATCGCATGCCGTTCTTGTAGCTCGCGGCTCACACTTCATACTTAGGTTCCTCCATCGAAGTATGTAGTCCACCAATGTTTCGTTCGGTTTCTGCTTCTCTACCACTAAATCACCTATAGTGATGTGGTGCTGAGCTCCGGCAAATCGCTTGATGAAGAGGTTCTCTAGTTCTAAAAATGTCTTCACCGAACCGTTCGGTAATTCCGCATACCAATCAAAGGCGATCCCTGACAGGCTGCTGACAAATTGTCTGAAGAGTAATGCATCACTTCTGCCGGCGTTGCAACAACTGGCACGAAAATGTGTAACATGCTGCCAAGGGTTTCCGGTTCCATCAAAGGTCTTAAACGGAGGTGGTACAAAGCCTTTCGGATATCGGACGGCGTCGAATTCTTCGGGGTAAGGTCTACCCGTCCGAATGGATGTCCCGCTTTTTATTGTGCCAAGGCTTCTCGCACTTCGCTGTTCCACCAAGCTCTTGATATCCTTTTCCGGAATCATACTTTGTGCTGCATCCTTCTTTAATTGATCATCTCCGTTGACGGATGTAATCTCCTTTCCTCCGTCTACAATGTGAATGACTTCTGGGGGTGTTTCTCTTTGGGGTTGAACTTGACTCTGGAGAGTGGCTAGGGCTACAGCCATTTCTTCCATCCTTTTTGCCATTTGGGCGATCGTATCATCTTTCTCTTGAAGCCGCCTCCTCATTACTTCCGGTTCCTCTCTTCTGCGCTGCAAGGGCACCTTGTGAAGCCGACGAAGCTCGTGTTTCAACCATGTTAATTTCTGCATACTCATCATCCACGAACTCTGACGAGTCAATCTCATCTCCGAATTTACCTTCTCTCTCCCTTGCTAATCGTCGAATATCAGTCCTTAACTTTTCCATAGCATCTTCTAGTGGTCTTTTTTGTACATCCTTGCAGTTGTCATGTGATAACTGTCGGGTTTCCTTCTCATGAGTCCCCTTTATCGCGAGTAGCACTTTCTTCGGATTCAAGTCTCCCGACGAGACTTTCCTTCTCGAGCCGTTGTTTCAATCTTAATTGTCCAAGTAGTGGGACGCCATACCATCCTTCTAGTAGCAGAAGGTTTAGGACCGGATGGTCCGTCGACCCAAATCGTCGGAAGGTGGTATCCTCCTTAATCCGTAGTCCTGAAACAACGACAGGTGGACTAGCTTTCATTCTTTTATTTGGCTTTTCTGCAACGATAGCAGGTTCTACTCGTGGCCCAAGACGGGATTTGGCCGGCACCCGTCCTATCCTTCTTAAAATTTCTGATACAGGGCACCTTTCCTTCTTTGCTAACTTCTCTATCAAAGTTTGCAGTCGAGCAAATGACGTAGTTCTGGCCCTTTTCTTACGGCTATCGTTGTAATATACGGGCTAAGGCAATGCGGCAGCAATCTTGCGAACATTTTCCTCATCCTCTGCGGCGGAAAGGGGATGGAATCTATTCCCTTCTAATAGGGGTGTATATTCAGGCAATGGTATGTATTCAGGTAGTGGTGTGTACTCAGGGATTTCTTCTAAGAAAGCGACTTCAGCGGCCTACGGCCTTCCCGGCAATCTTCCTACCTCTGTTTCTTCTCCGAGTCCGTGTTAGGGGGAGCCCTCGAGCCGGACCCAATTTCAAAAATAGAAGGTCTTGCACGGAAATCCGTACCCTCCACGCGTAACATGCTCGTTACAAATTTGAACTTCCTTCCCTTCGGCTTGGCGGAAGCCGGGGTAGGTGCGAGAGACGACTAGACCAGGTGGGGGTAGAGATAACGGTCCTCCTTTGGACGGTAGCGTTCCACTCAGCTGGAACCCTTTGCGGGGAGGAAACTCTTGAGTCGACTTAAGGTTGAACTCGATCAAAGGTCTCTCGGCTTCGGATACTTTGTTTGTCGGCGTGAAAAGGGTAACGTCGGCGATCTTGACATTTGTGTTCTCGAATCCTTGTCCAAACTCGGATGATCCCATTGTCGGGCGACTCATCATTGTAAACGTGCGAAGTCCGAGTCCATTGGTGAAGGAGAAAATCGGCTTTGGGGCTTCCATTTCCGCGAGGTAGATTCGATTGTCGGTCCCAAGTTATGCTTCTTATCATCAGGACGAAAAGAAAGGAATCGAAAAGAGTCTGAACACATTCTTGTTCATGTATATTTGTTAAAAGAGTCATTTATTAGAGGGTTTGTTTATTTAGAACGAAATGTTCAAAGGTGTAGAGAAGGTAATGAATCTGATTCAGAGTTAGAAAGGAAAAGAAAGTCTTATGCAAGACTTCTTGACTCGAAGGATCACTCCTAAACTAACACCTATTGGGGGTCTACCCCACCTCAGAAATGAGGTAAATGGATCTCGGAACCTCTCTGTTTAGGAGTGTCTAAACAGTGGCTCCTAAATCCGAGAGAATGTTGGCTATACTTGTTCAAGGTAGAAATGAACATAGTATTCCAACGGAAAGAAGGGTAGTTTGATCCATTAGGGACATGGATACACTACCGATTTTTGAAAGCAAAACTATCTGATTAAAAATGGAGAGAGGAACTTTCCCCAGCGGAGTCGCCAGAAATTGTCGGCGAATTTTTTTATATTTTAAATTTAATTTAAATATATAGTTTAAAAGATAACATTTGATTTTGAAAATAATTTTAAGTTTAAAAGTTTTAAGATATGAAATCAAACCGATCTCACATCCCAAATAGTTTATATAAACGAGCACCGCACCACAAACCGTGTATCTATCCCGAAGAATAGACACACTCGCTCGATGATGGGGCTCGATTAAATAAACTATGAAATTTGTGACATCCGTTTGGTCCGCGAACCAATTTTATAAGCCGATAAATTCCCCCGCTTAATATAAATGAATTAAGCGAGGTTTATATTACTCGGGTTCTTAAAGTTCCCTATAAGGGCAAGCCCCTATAGTTAATTACATCTTAAGTGACGGGAATCACCTAAGAAAACTCTCGATAATAATCAGTAGTTCTGCTTTCAAAAATTTCAAAGTTTAAGTTTTCAAGGGATTGAATTTTGGAATTTCAATAGGGAATGGATCAAATTTGGAACATTTTATTTTGGGAATTCGAAGGAAGAAAGGTAGGAGAAATCACAGATTCGAAGCGAACTTCGGTAATTTCCCGACTATCCTATTGTTTGTCTTGAATTTAGGAAGACCCTAATGTTTATTTAATGTTTTGATCTTGCCAATTTTAATTAATTAGGACTTATATTTGTATGATAAAATCATACAAATAAATCTCGAAGATGTGAGGGTTTATGTCGTATCGGACGACTACCTCGGAGTCCTAAGACCGGTTAGGGCTTAATTTACATGATACGATCATGCAAATGCCTAACGAAGAGTTGAGGATTTATGTTGCACTAGGCAAGCTACCTCAAAGTCCTATGGCTTGGTTATTTAATTCTAAGAAAGTTTGCTGCAGTAGACTCAGGTTTTGCTGATGACGATGGCCGTGCTGCCCACCATGCTCCGAGCTCCTCGTTGTTGCAGAGGTTTAGTTTTAGAAATCATAAATCGGGAGATGAGAGAAGTGTTCTGGTTTAGAGAAAGTCTTAATTTCCAAGTGTTTTTTACGTTTTAATTAAAACAAATCTTAAAGTTGATTATAACAACACCGGTTAAGATCCCACGGTTCCATCCTTCCGGCATCGTTATTTTTATCGGATTCACTTAGTCCGGATGAATTTGCTAAACTCAACCGAATGAGTTCCACACTTTCATTTAGACCGTGGGAAATCCCGTTAGCAACACGTAGGTTACATCATCCGAGGTATTCCCGATCATCCAACAAGACGTTTTAATTTAGTTGTAGTTGTAGTTTTGTTGTTTTGTTTGTGATTAAATTTTGAGTTGTTTTATATTTTGAAATGTTGTGGCGGTGAATTTTATCTTGTATATGACTTTTAATTTAGTTTTGGTTTCATTTTTAGGGACTATCCTAAAGGTGTGGGTTTTCATGCAACAGTTGTTTATCATGCAAGAAAACTAAGTGCGATGCGATTAAATAAATTGCAATAAGGTAAATTACAATAAAATAAAAGCGTACCTGGAGGGTCTTCCCGTCATCCCAAGCTGCACTTAAAACACAATTAGAATATTTAAGGTTTTAAAGCAAGTTCCTAGGTAAAGCTAAGGGAAAGGTTATGGTTTTCTACCAAGTTCCTAATCCTATAGCTAGTCATCTCCTATGACGTCTAGGTTCTTGTATTTTGGTTTGAGGACGATTTTCTTCATCAAAGAACAATTAAGTTCAATTGTTCTTATAAATATCCTATCATATCGAGGAAGTGCTTAAGACGAGTCTTAAACATCTTTTCAATATTTCTAGGATTATTTTAAGTCCAAGAGAGTTTAGTTATACAAATGAATTAATCGTCTGGGAGTTCAAGTTTGTTATCTTGCTCAGTGAACTAGGACATTTGAATATCTTATGAATGAAGTAACACTTCACTTAACACTCCATTTAGGAGTTATGACAACAAGAGCTTTCGAGGGCAAATTGATGTTCAAATGGTTTATGATTTAATTTCCGTTAACGGGTTTAAATTTAGAATAGTGTTCAAGTTGCTTTACTTTTATTTTTGAATTTCTTTATGTCTTAGGTGATGTTATTTTTAATTTAATTTAATTTAATTTAATTTAATTTAATGTGGTTTAATTTAATTTAATTTAATTTAAGTTAATTTAATATAATATGATTTAATTTAATTTAATTTAATTTGATTTAATTTAATTTGATTTAATTTGATTTAATTTAATATGTTTTAATTTAATTTTATTTAAATTTTTAATTTAAATTTTAATTTATTTTTATTTTTAATTTTAATTTAATATTTTATTTTTAAAAGGGTTTGATTTAAATAATTTAACTTTAATTTAATTTAATGATTAAGTCTTTTAGCATTTTAAATCTTAAATTTGAATTATCATTTTAATTAGGAATTAAATATTATTGAGATGATTAATTTAGGGATTCTTAAATTAAAGAACAAATCTCTTCCTAATAATATCCCTATTTTAATAATTCTAATTTTATTATTCTTCCAAATTTAATCAATTATTTAATTAAAGTTCATTTCAATTATTTTTAAATTGTTTAATAGGTTTCTACCCTTTAATTATTTAAATTTCAATCATCCAAGTCAGATTAGGATCAAGTATTTTACTCTTTAATTTTATTAAGCCTAAAGTTTTAATTAAAGATTAAAATTTTAATTACCATTTTGCCCTTCAAGCTTAATAATTTCATAACTCACTAAATTGAGCTTAAATGAACTTGAAATTTTTATGTGACTTCACTCATATGTCAATAAAGACATGAGCAGTGAAAATGTGATTTTTCTGTATTTAATTTATTTATGTAATTATTTTTGATGAAAAATAGGGATTTCCAAGAAAAAATTAATAATATGACCAAGGGAAAGTTTCTGTCCTTAAGAAAATTATGGAACATTCCTAATGACCAAAGGACCACTTGGACCAACTTTGGTGATTTTTTGAATTATATTCTTTTTATTATAATTATTTTGAGTTTTGGAGTATTAATTAATTTAAAAATAAAATAAAGGTTGAAAAATGAATTTTATATTTTTCAAAAATCTCTCTGATATCAAGGAAATCAGAGAATCAATTTTTACAATTTTCTGATTTTTCTTTGATTTATTAGAATTATTTTAATGGATATGCTAGAAAATACATTTTTTTTTATTTTAAAATTACCCTAGGGCTTTAAAATTTAATAACTCATCATAGAGACCTGAGAAAAATATGGGGTTTGTTCCTAAGTGATTAAAATTCAAAATATGACATTTTGGTGGATTTTATTATTTTTGTGATTTTTATTATTTTTTAATTATTAAAATATTAAAATAATATAAAAAATCAACTTTTTTAGAAAATTGAAATTTTAATTTTCTTAAATTCCCCTAACATCAGAGAGGTTCCAAAACCGATTTGGTGAATTTTTGAAAAGTATTTTGAAAGTTATGAATTTTTAAAGTTTAAATTGGCTAAATGGCTTAATCAATCCATTTAGTAGGGCTAACCAAGTCCAATTGACTTCCAATTTTTATGGTGGGTTTCTCTGGTCCTAAAGGTCAGTGGAGAATTGATTTCAAGTCAATTTGATGTATGATTAGCTCTAATTAATTAAGGACCTATTTTGGGTGTTTAAGCCAATTAGGGTTATTTCAAGTGGATTAATTCAAAACCTATTTTTCCTAGGTTCCTCTAGTCATAATAAACATCACCAAATTTTCCTAGAATTTATCTCACAACATGCTAATTATTGGATTTAAAATACTCAAAACAGTAACATGAATTTGAAAAATCAATAACTTCTCATAGGGATGGCCTCTGACTTTGGAAAATTCAGGGAATGTTCCCAAATTCGGAGGCTTCAAAAGCCCTATGGTCTCATGCCATGGTGAATTTCCTATATGCATGGAGAATTAAAACAATGCAGACAGTAAATAAATTATTAAAAATAAAATACTTGATGAAATTAAATGATTTCTTTTCCACATTATTCTCCTCTGTTCACTAAGGAAGAGGGTATTTTTATTTTATTTTTCTGATTTTTCTAAACAAAGTTATGCATTTTTGAAGTTTAGGGAATTAAATAAAAAAGAAAATCCCTATTTTTCTATTTAACCGAATTGGCGCCGCGTCAACCTTAGCATCTCCGAAGCGCCGCGTGGCGCTTTCTGATTCGACGCCGCCATCCGACTCAGCGCTCCAGGGGCCCGCTGTATCGTTCCGTCTCCTCATCCGGCGCGATCCTGGCCATCCGTCCACGTGTGTATTAAATGAACGGCATCCGTTCATCGTCCCCAAGCGTCCTCACCCGAGAGCCGTCCACACTAAAACCCTAAGAACTCACTCATTTCTCAACGGATTTTCGTGTTCTTAAGCTCTCATGGATTCGTCTCGAAGAGACGAATACATCTATACGGTGATCATGCATTGAAATTAAGGCATTTGAAATGGAGAATCTCCGGAAGCTCGGGATAAAGAGTTAGCTCATACCTTTGCTCGGAGAAGTGTGGCTTCAATCCGAGGGTTGTGTCACCTTCGATTGGGTCCAAGCAAGCTCCGCATGAAGTCCCTCGGCTCGGTGAATTGTCTAGGTATGATTTCGACCAAGCCCGATCACAAAGCTTGGAGTCCGGAACAGTATGGGTGGCCCGGAGAGGGGGCTTTTGCTGGCGGACTTCTTCCCTTGGTCCGGTGAAGGTGTAGGACCAATCAATTTGAGGATCGATCCACCGTGGAGAAGTGTCCTGGTTTTGGGTGGAACTTTAGCTGAGAAATTGGGCTCTGTTGGTGGGGATTAGGGCAAATTGTCACTGGGGATCAACTGCTCTAAGTATGGAGAGTGATCTGGAGCAATTTTGGCAGAGTTTCAGTAAGGTCTGGTTCAGCACCTTCCATGGCCGAGAGGGGGTGGTGTTTAAATAGGAGAGGGTGGAGGGCCTCCTGTGGGGTGTTAGGGCTTGGGATCAGCTGCTCTTGGCAAGAGAAGAACAGCCTACAATGGCCACTGGGGATGGGGAAGCTCAGCAGGTGAGAATTCCATGTTTGGGCTCACATGTGAGCTGTCGGCCTGGTGGTTTCCGGCAGCTGTGGTGGCTGGCCGGCGAGGGTCAGGTCACCCTCAAGGTCAGGGAGGTCAGGGCTGGGGCTTTGTGCAGTCAATTGGCCATGGACATGTGTAAAGTGATTGGATCAAAATGGCATGGGGACATGACTAATCTTGGCTAGGTTTGGTCAACCCATTTGTTTGGGCTGGGTTCACCTCCCCATGGCTGGCCTTGGGCTGAGAAAATCAGTTAGGCTAGCTGGTCAAAAGGTGGTGATGTCCTTATCCAAAAATATTTGGATTAAATCTTGGTTAAGGGGTATCATGGGTGAGGTTAAAGACTTTTAGGGATTAAGGAAAGCTCCCCCTCTTCTTACTCAATGTGGTATGGTCACATTTCAAACAACTCACATGGCTTGCATGTGGCTTAAGAGTGGCTTCATGGCTCACCTTTGGCTTGGGGAAAAGCCAAGTCAATTTCATGGAAATGGGTTTAAGAAAATTTTGGCATTTTGATGGGAACTTGTATGGGGCTTAATTTGGAATGGCTTCATGATGAGTTTTGAAACTTAGGGATTGATTTAATTGAAAATATGGTGTAGAGCAATTGTCATATGGGTTTTGGATTGATTTTGGCCCTTTGGATTTTGGTGGAGATGGGCTTTAGGAAGGTTTCATGTAAGTGGGCTTTTAAGTTTCAAAATGGGCTTTTGGGTGGAGATTTTTGCAAAGGGCCATGCCAAATAAATGTTGGGTTTGATTTAAGAGTGTATCATGAGTAATTTAAAGCAAATTTGGGGTGGTTTGGGTTTGAATTGGGTTGGATTCGGGTTTCTTTGGTAAAGGGGCTAAGGTGGGTCAAAATGGGCTACCATGAGCTAAGGTTGGGCTCAAGTTGAAATTGATGTAAAATTAATGTTGAAAATGGCTTATGGGGCTGTTTTAAAGAGTTTTCAACTTTGATTGGGTCTTGATTTTGGGGTTTGGGCCTATTTGGGCTAGGTTTAGGTTTAGGTCAAAATTGGGCCTTTTAGCTTTGGGTTGAATTTGAGTGGGGTTTGGGTATAAATTTTGGGAAAATCATGTTAATGTTTTGTTTGTGGGAATGTTAAAGAAGGTTTAGAAAAGATTTGGGTTAATTGGAGTTGAATTGGGTTAGTTTGGGTTAGGTTTGGGTCATGGGTCCAAATTGGGCTTTAAGGCCAAAAGTGAAATTGGATCCAAATTTCAATCAAATTGGACTTGGATTTGGCCTAGATTGGTGTTGGGAATGTTTAATTGAAGTTTAGAATTGAATTGGACCAGAATTTGGGTCAATTGGGTAGGTTTGGTTTGACATTGGGTTCACTTTGGGTAAAAATGGGTCAAATTGGGGATTTTGACAAAAGTGGGGTAAATTGACAAATTTGGCCCATGGTGTAGTTGAACAAAATGAAATTGGGAATATTTGGGATTTTCTGGAATTTTCTGGGAATTTTCTGAATTTTTGGATTTTTTGGCTAAGAGGGGTATTTTGGGTATTTGGAGGGTATTGGGAGGTATTTTTGGAATTTTTGGTATTTTTGGGTATGGATGATCAATTTGAGTAATGTGGGAATGTTTGGGATTGATTTTGAGGAATTTTGAGTAATTTAGGTGATTTTGAAAAATTTAGGTGATTTCAAGGGCTTCGGGTAGGCTAGGCGGGTGTAGGGTCCCGGGGGTCAAAAATTGAAAATTTGGAAATTTGAAGATTGGGTGAATGTAAGTGGAATGAAATCATTTTGGTTGAGCCATGAAGCCATATCAAGCCCACATGAGCCATGAAGGGACTCATTTGAGACATCCACTATGTTGTTCCAACCCTCTTAGCCAAGGGCTTAGGGGTTAAGGACCATCCATGTGAATCACCTTCATGAGTCAGGAGATCAAGTTGGGTATGGGTGTGGTTTTAGGAGGTGTGTGAAAGTGTAGTGTATAAATGTAGTGTATGTGTAAGTCAGCCTTCACCAGATCAGGCCACCCAGGCAGTCCTAAGGCCAAAGAGTCCTATAGGAACTCATCCTTTAAACTTCCACATTTGATTTCAACCCTCTAGGTGATTAGGGGTCTACAATCAAGTTTGTGGAGTTTGCAGGGAGTTAAGAAGTGGTTTGAAATTTCTAAAGGGTGGGTTCCACTTCTAGTCCTCTAAGATTAGTCAAAGGAAAAGCCTAAGGCTAGATCCTAAGTACTAAAGAGAAAAAGAGGAGACCTCATCAAAAATGAGGTCAACACCAACCAAAAGCTTTCTTATAATACTTCAAAACTTTAATTATTTTTTATTCTCGATCTTTGCTTAATTCTAAAGATATAATTACAGGTAAAGTTAATGAATCTCCAAGAAATGCATACTTTAAATGTGCAGGTAACATCTTTAATTCCAGTTCAGGGGCTTTTTCAATTGAGGGTAATAATATCTCATTTGTAGTTGTGTCTAAAATTTCCCAATTTTCATGAATATAATGAGCTTCTTCAGATGAATTTTCTTCATTTAATTACTCATCATATAACATTTATTCTTTATCTTTATCATAAAAAATGACCTTACATCTTTCTTGGTAATGCTTTTCAATCATATAATCAAAAATATCCATCCGATAGCATTTTTCTTTTTCAGGATACCTCATTGATTTCAGAACATTGAATGTTATCACTTGATCATTAACTCTCATCGATAATTCTCCTTTTTGAACATCAATCATAGCTCGACCGGTAGCTAGTAAAGGTCTTCCTAAAATGATAGGTATTTCTTTATCTTCTTCCATATCTAGAACAATGAAATCTACAGGGAAGATAAATTTATCTACCTTAACGAGAACATCCTCTATAACTCCTTCAGGATAAGTGATCAATCGATCAGATAACTAAAGAGTTACAGTGGTAGGAGAAATCTCTCCTAATTCTAACCTTCGAAAGATTGAAAATGGCATGAGATTAATACTAGCTCCTAAATCACATAAGGCTTTTCCACAGAATTTTTCTCCAATAGCACATGATATAGTGAAACTTCCAGGATCTTTAAGTTTCTGAGGAAATTTCTTCTGAATTGTTTCACTACAATCTTCACTTAATTCAACAGCTTCATAAGCTTCAAATTTTCTCTTCTAGCTTAAAATATCCTTCATAAATTTTGCATAGCTTGGCATTTGCTCCAAAGCTTCAGCAAAAGGAATGTTGATGGTAAGTTTCTTAAAAATTTCAAAGAACTTAGAAAATTGATGGTCAAGCTTCTGTTGTTTAAGTCTTTGAGAAAAAGGTGGTGGTGGTCTTTCAATTTCCACTTCAATAGGTACAACAGTATGATCTTTACTTGGTGAAAGGGTATCTTTAGGTTTTTTAATCTCTTCAACTCCTTTCTCTTTTTCAATCTCATTGTGTTTTCTCTTTTAATTTCTTTCTACTTCTAAGTTGTACAGCTTTTGCTTATTCATGTTCTTTTCCATATCCTTTAGGATTAATTTTGACATTGCTAGGCAGTGTTCCTTGAGGTCTGTAATTAATGAAATTAGCAATTTGACCCATCTGATTCTCAATATTACAAATAGCAGTGTTTTGACTTTGTAGCTGATTGCTAATTTGCAAGATCAATTCTTCTACAGATAACTTTTTCTACTGTTTGTTATAACCAGGAGGATAAGTTGGTCTATAGTTTGAATTTCTTTGATTGTTCCAATTTGGATTGGTTTGATTTCCATCACTCCAATTAAATTTAGGATGATTTTTCCAACCAGGATTATAATAATTAGAATAAGGATTATTAGTTTTACTAGCAATAGCTTGCAAAGTTTCCATTGTTTGAGAATCATCAGAATTTGCAGCATTATCATTACTTACACGTGATATATTAATAGCAAAATTATCTAATTTCATAGATATCGCAGCCACTTGTGATGCTAAAATAGAAAAGGCTTCATTATCATGAATACTAGCCATTATTTTAGGATTAACCCTTTAAGAAGGCCATTGAAAATTATAGTTAGCCATTTCTTCAATTAAGGTGTAGGCTTTTTCAAATGTCTTAGCCATTAAAGAACCACCACCAGCAGCATCAATAATTGATCTAAGTGATCCAATAAGTCCATTATAAAATGTTTGAATAACTAACCAATCTGGTAAAGCATGATGAGGACATTTTCTTAATAGTTCTTTAAATCTTTCCCAAGCTTCATAAATTGTTTCTCCATCAAATTGAGTACATGAAGTAATATCATTTCTCAATTTAGCAGTTTTAGAAGGAGGAAAATATTTAGCAAGGAATTTTTGTGACATATTTGCCCATGTTTTAATAGAACAAGTTTTTAATGAATTAAGCCACATCTTTGCTTTATGTTTTAAGGAAAAAGGAAAGAGTCTAAGCCTAATAGCATCATCAGAAACATTATTATATTTAAAGGTAGCACAAAGTTCTAAAAAACTAGTAAGGTGTAAATTTGGATCCTCATTAGGTGTTCCTCTAAATTGATTGTTTTGAACCATTTGAATAATAGAAGGTTTAAGCTCAAAAGAATTAGCATCTACAGCTGGAATTTGAATACTAACGTGAAGTTCATCAGCTGCAGGGTTTACATATTCCCTTAATAGTTTATAAATATTTTGTTCATTAATTTCGATTGGATTTTGATTATTATTATGTAAGTTAGCCATTTTTTGATGTTTGGAAATTTTTTTTCCTTCTTTAATACTTTTAATTATTCTTTCTAATTCAGAATCAAAAGGTAGTAATCATTCAGATCCAGAACTACGCATAAAAATTTAAAAAATATTTTTATTTTTATGTTTTTATTTTTATGTTTTTTTATGTTTTTTTTTAATTTTACTTTTTATTTTATCTTATCCCTGGCAACGGTGCCAAAAACTTGATGTGAAATGCTTTAAAATACAAGAATTTGATACCACTTTTTAGAAGATTTAACCTCCAACAAATAGTGCCAAAAACTTGATGTGCGACTCTTACTTATATAGTTTTATATTTAGATTTAATTATTCTAGAAGTCACAATTTTAAACGCAAGTATACGTATCGTTCAAGTAGTACAGGGCTCTAGTGGAGTCCTGATTATCAATCCCACAGGGATAGTGAAATAAAAAGTAAAATATATAAGTAATATTTTGAAATTTTCTTATGCAAATTATATATACCTTTTTTTTTATATATATTCAAATAATAATTTTTACTAAAATAAAGGAAGCAGTAGACAACAAATTAAAATAAGCAGTAATTAAAATTCTATGCAAGTGTAAAAACGACTTTCTCCTTTTTCATCTAATCCAAGAATTATAGATTAATTATCTTTTTCAGGGAATTAAGATTATGGTATAGTGCCAAATAGAAGCATTCCTATTCTTTACCCTTTGGTCCAGGTGCAAAGAACATTGACTAATCTATAGTTAGGCTCAGGAAGTTTTATTAGTAGAATGGGTTAATCTAGGCTCACACTACTAGATGTCTAAGGGTGGCTATGGTTGGCCCTAACAGTGACCCGTTACCTTTCTATAAATCAAATTATTAGAATTTAGTCTATCACTCTAAAAACTAATTAATTCTACGCCCAATAAATAATATCTTCCTATTTATTTTCACTTCACCTTAAACAATCCGCGTATAGCCTGCGATTACCTAAGGATTCATGTGATATCTATTAGTTAAGAATTTATCTCCGAATAGGTCTCAAAATTCTTCAACAGGTTTTAATAAATTAAATGGCCAATTTAAATAGTAAACTAAGATCAAGTATTAATATCATTGACCCACTTTTAATATGTATGCAATTTATGTTTATAGCAACGGCACCAAAAACTTGATTCTGCTTTAAATATAGATATATGATTTAATGTATAATGTGGATTCTACGCAAGTATATGTATCGTATCAAGTAATACGAGGCTCTAGTGGAGTCCTCGGTTATCGATCCCACGGGAAGTTTTTAACGGATTTGTTATCAGCTAAATTTAAAGGAATTACTTACTAATAAAGTGAACAGAAATTCAAAGTAGCTATAATAAACTAAAGTAACCTAATGCTTGAAATAAGTTGATTTAAATAATTTAGAAAAAGTATCCTTCTCCTTGTTTTTAGAAAATTAAGTGAATGATGAATTTAAATAGAATTTTTTTAATTGTATTGTGACAAATAGGAGCATTCCTATTCTTTACCCTTTGGTCCAGTGCAAAGAACATCGACTAATCCTATGTTTGATTACCGAATCTGCGGTTAGCCGGGAGGATATCGGTCGCCACTTCGTAGTTCCCACGTTCCCCTCACTCGAGGGCTAACATCTACACTTCAGCTCTCAAATAGTAGGACCGAATTGAGTATTTAAGTCTGTCACACTAAAATATCCAATTCTACGCCCGATAATTAATATTTCCCTATTTATTTGCACCCGCCTTCCAAGGCTTTTGACTTCTCTGAATATTGGATGTAATTTTTACTATAGTTGATAATTCAACATATTTTAACTACCCAATTGGCCAGATTGAAAGTAAATTAAGTTTTCAGTAAAAATTATCACAATTTATTTATATTATATTAGGTGCTTCTATTTAATTTCATCAATCCACATAATTTTCATAAACAAGGAGAAAGACTAAGAAAACTACTTAGAAAGCATGGGAATAAAACAAAGCATGGATTTCATTTAAAGTTAACAATAATAAACAAAGATACTTATCTTAATTTCCTCCCTGACGGACTCTCGAAGTTCCTTTGACTTTTCCTTTTAGTACAACGAACTAAATAACACTCAATTAAACTAATGAACTCACTAAACACACTCAAACTAAATTAAACTCACACAAATGACACTTAAGACACTAGAAAGAGACACAAAAGACACACACAAATGACTAAAATTCGTCCTCTATTTATAGAGGTAGGCAAAGGTCCAAGGGGTGCTTAAACACCTCTTCAAAAGTGTTCGGGTTCAATGTATATGCATTTTGAACTGTCTCGCCGTCGGAGGGAACGACCTCGCCGTCAGCGGGGCTTCTAGAAGGTCTTCAAACCGTGCGATCTTGCTGTCGGCGGGCTCGGGATCGCTGTCGGCGAGGTAATTATAATTCCTTCAGAAATTTCTCCTCACGATCTCGCCGTCGGCGGCCTCGATCTCGCCGTCTGCGAAGTAGTTATATTTGCATGAATTTCCTCCTTTTTGATCCAAATTTGCTCCATTTCATGCTTTTGCTTCCATCACTTATAAATCTTTATTCCTGCAATAAAATAAAGAAAATACCTTTCTTTAAAGTGCAATTTCATCAAAAATAGATATGAATTTCTTGATGTATTTTTCTGTGATCAAAATCTCCTAAACTTAATTATTATATGTCCTCAAGTAATTTTAATACTAAATAAAAATAATGATTTCTATAATAGAATTTTTCAACTCGGATAATATATGAATTAAATTTAAATAACATTATAATAAAGTTGAATAGAAATAATTCTAAGTAATTAAATTAACTTTATAGAGATAAGATTATTTAGTTATCAGCTCTAAGATTTCTAGCTTTCTATTTATTTCAAGAACGACTATATTTAAAATAGTAAATTACTTAAGATATTTAGATGATAGGTCGTTCAAGAAAACATTATTTAGTAAAATACTAATCCATAAATGTAATTTTAGAAATATAATTAAGTTCTACCCTTTAGGTTGATTCCATTGAAGCCAATTTTTTGATAAGGCATCTCCTCAAGCTTTTCCTCACTTATATTTTTGTTTTGTTTTCTTTTCTTTTCTTTTTCTTTTTCTTTTTCTTTTCTTTTTCAAGTGAGGATTATTGTATCTGGATAGCCTGTTAATAATTTTGAACTTCAATTTCTCTTCCTAAATTTGAAACTTAAAATATTTCTTTGCTTATATATATTTCATAGTCCTTTACTTCATCGAGTTTCTATCCTTTCTTTTTCACTTAAATACTTAAGAATTTTCAATTTTTAGAATATAGTTTCCCTTACTTTAAATAGTTTACTATATTCTTATTCCTTTTAACTAAATATCTTATTCCATTAATTAATTGAATTACTAGAAATATTTTCTTTAACTTTATATAATAATTAAATAAAGTAACTCATATTTATTGAATTGAAAATTACTATAGAAAATCATTTAATAATAATTTTTTTTTTAGAAAATAGAAATTGAGAACAATTTTAATAATTAAATTTGTATTTTTACCTTCCCCCAAACTTAAATTTTTCTATCTATACTACATAGTGAAAAAGGGAAAGTATATAAATAAAATTCATCATACCTTTCGAGCTTTAGGTATTTCTTTTCTTTGAAATTTTCGCAGGCTTTTTCATTACTTACAGAACCTGTACTGTTAGTATTCTTCCACATATAATATTTAAAAAGAAAGTGCAGGGATAGAAATTTTAAAATAAGTATCAAACATAACAAAGAAAACTTAATATGTTACTACACATACATTTAAAATTTAAACAATACATTAAAGAAAGACTAACATCCTATATATATAAAAATTTGCAACTAATTTAAGACACATAAGAAATTTAATATCACTGCTCAAGCAAACAAACAACATATCAAGTCCAAAGTCCACGAAAAGTACTAAAATATTACACACGTAAATAATAAAGTTTGCAAAACAACAAATCTAAACAAACCAAACAAACTAAACAAAGACTCTAATCTTCTACATTAAAATCGCAAACTATGTCATCTCCCCGATCTCCAGCCGAGAAGGCCGAGCAGTCGGTATCGTGAATAACGGGGCACTCGGGAAAGACAACATCTAAATCACCACTCCTATATCGACGCTCGCCTTCATAGTATGCAATCTCGTACTCGAATGTCGCCGGAGATATTCGCTATCATAATCGTGTCTTCTTTCCAAGTCTCCGATCCTTCGATCTATATGCTCAAATCTTCTTTCCATATTTTCTCCGGATAACTCAAAACTCTTTCTACTCGTGGTTAACTCATTCATCGGATCTTGAAGGGTAGGAGTGGTGTACTCGAGGGGTGGTTCATAACTAGTAGAGGGTATATCTCTACTTGAAGAAGGTACATAATCCCTTGTCCCGCATCTCTATCCTTCGTGGGATTCATATTTCTTTATATTAGCATGAGTAAGGGGTTTCATAGGCTCTATCCATTCCTCATCATCTCTTGCCTCTACCCTGCGATAATCGGCAAAGTGCATAAATAAGACCAGGATGTCCTAGTCCTCCTCCACTTTCATTTATAGCAGTAGGCTAATATGTTTTTATATATAATATTTCCCACATTAATACTCTTCCGGTTCCGAATACGAAATTCGAACCGTTTCATCTCTTGTTACCTCACTATGGTGGTAGGTAGGTAACAAAGTAGAACAAATAAAATAATGTCGGGCTTTAGATGTTGCATTTAGCATAGAAAGAGGGAAGTTTACCCGTTCCCGTCGCTTTATCTTCCAGACTCCTTTCCCATCAGTGAGAAAGTCGATCACCTCTTCTAGTGGTCCTTCCATAGTTCCAAAAGTTTCATACTCGCTGGTGTAGGTGTCTTGTACTTCATAATAAGCGTTTATTCTAGCAGTGTTGAAATCTACAAAAAATCCTCTCACCTTAACCGGTGCATCTTCAGCCTGTGTTAAGTTCGTATAAAATTCCTTCACAACTTCTACAGCTGCTCTGTTGGTCATGTAACAGAAATTTTCCCATCCTCGCTCCTTTATAACTCGCTCTACTTCTCCTCCAGGATTTTTGAAAACTCGATCTTGTATGAACTTTCTTGCTTGAATATTTTGAAAATATCGAGTTTGTGCTCTTGCATTAATGAATCGGGTTTCGTCATAATCTATTCGTCGCTTTTGTCGTGGAGCCATTTCTCGATCTGTGAAATTTACAAAAATTTTTACTAAACTCCAAAATATTACTAAGAAGGCTTCCTACAACAACTAAAATCTATTTAAATCAATTTCTATGAAATTCTTCCAAGTATTTTCTTCACATTTCAAAATTTTTCAAAATATCCCAATGTAGAAGAAATTTATGGTGAAAATCAAAAATTTTTGCATAGAAGTGAAGCTCCTACCAAGGGAAGATGAAATCCGGTGTCAAAAAGTGTTGAAATCGCTTCAAATCTGAGATCTCTCAAGCCCTAGGTCGGTTTTTTCGAAAATTTGAGGAAAGGGATGATGAATAGTGTCGGTTGACTGGTCAAATATAGGCCTTTTCGCGTTCTCGCTGTCAGCGAGATTTTTCTCGCCATCGGTGAGCTAATTAATTCCATAAGGCAAAAGTTTCGAGAAAAATCTGTCGTCGGCGAGCTCGGTCTCGCTTTCAGCGGGTTTTCTCGCTGTCGGCGAGATAATTCTCGCTGTCGGCGAGCTCCTAAAAATTTTAAATTTTTGAAATTCATCAATCATTTTCAACCTCGAATTTCCTTTAATCAATATTCCGATCACTTAATTTAATAATAATATGAAGATTAGATACTTATACTCACAAAAAGTCACACAACACAAACAATATAACTTTATAAATGAAATCCATGAAACTTACAATTTTCATACTGACAACTTCACACATACTTAACTTAAATGTTCAAATCCATAATACTCAGCATCGCAATCCAAACCACAACACTCTAAATGCTGAGACATAACAATTTACAAATAATCTCATCAAATCTGAGATGATCAAATCAAAGTTCGACTCATAATAAAACCTAATTCCAAATCAAACACACATATATACAAATATAACATAAATATAGAAATCTTTCCTACTCTTCAGTGTCTGAACTGACATCTTCTCTGATATTTCCGATGCTACGCAGGTGCACAAATAAATTGTAGAAAGGCCTGAAAGGGAATTCTGCAGTAGATTCTTCATTAATCCATCCTTTCGTCTTAGTAGATGAATAAAACCGGCCTCCGGATGTCCAAGATGATCAAAGTGCTCATTCATTATCCAATCAATATGATCAAAGATATCAGAGATATTGTCAATGAAATTCATCACATTTTGCAATTCTTTCTCCAATCCTTTAATCTTCTTCAGAATGAAATTAGTCTTATCAGTAAAGGGCCTTGCTAAAGGATTGTTCTGTGATGCTCTGTCAGAAATAATGGTGATCTCATCATTGTTATCCAAAGTGGGAAACATATCAGTAGGATCCAGGGGTTTCCATGGTAAAAGTACTTTTTCCCAAGCCTCATAAGAAACTTGGTACTGACTGCATAAAGCAAATATAGTAGATGGGTGTCCAAGTCCATGCACTGACCCATGCACAATTAATCCCAATGCAGACTTTACTATTATTGATTCAACATCGATAGGTAATCCAATTTGAATACAATAGTTTAGAATAGCGCATTCCTTTGAAATTTTATTTACTCTCATGGTAGGTAATAATTTTGATGATATAAAGAAATGTCAGTGCTTTGAGACAGGGTTTAGAAGTGATGTAGAAAAACTGACATACACGTCTTCTCGTAACTCCCAATCATCTGGTTCATCGGTTAGGTATCTGTAGATCTCGTTCATATTGTATCTTGAAGGCACAAAGTTGGAATAATGACAAACAGAGGTATTTTCTATAGAAAATAATTCATTTACCCTTGCAGGAGTAAATGTTACCCATCTTCCTCTGACGTACACATTTCCATTGTTGATCGCATGTAAATTAGAGTAAAACTTTTTAACTACTGGTATAACTACAGCGGAAGTTGTATAACAAAATAACTCCCAATGCCGCTGTGCGATCAATTCTTCGATTTTTGTAGTAAAATTCTCTACTCCTCTATTGACGAATCCTCTTTCTTTGATAAGTCTTTTCTTCATCAAGCCTTTGTTGAAGATTCGCTGTGCCTCCGAACTGACGAATTTTCTCCGGTAGAAAACTTCAGTTTTTGTGGTTTCTTGGAATTTGGAGGCCATTTTGGATGGAATGGATCGGTCTCTAGTCATTCCTAAGGAATAAAATGGTGTAAAATCGGATTTGGAATAATTTCTTACGAAGGAATGGCTTAGATCCGTCCAAAACCGCTCGAAAAATCTTTAAGAAACCAAATTTTTAATTGCCTCGCCGTCGGTGGGAAGTTCCTCGCCGTCGGCGACTTAGTTATAAAACTGAATGAAGTAATGGTCCACGATCTCGCCGTCGGCGGGCTCGGGCTTCATTGTCGGCGAGATTCGTAAAAATCGCTCATTTTCGCTTCCGGTCCGAATATTTTCTGATCTCATCCAATAGGTTCAATTTTTGTGATGATTCTAATAAAAATTTGAGTAGTAAGATTTGTTTTAATAATATAGACTCACTAATATGTAGACATTTAAAAATAAAAGACTACTATGGGTTGCCTCCCATAAAGCGCTTGGTTTAATGTCACCAACCCGACCTAATTCAGCTAGTGTTCAGGTTGACTAAGCATTAGAACCTCTTTAAAATTTGGTCGTCTATTTTCGAAATATTGTTTTAATCTATGTCCATTTACTTTAAATCTTTGTCCTGTTTTTGGATCTTCAATTTCTATAGTTCCATATGAAAATATTTGAGTTATGGTGAAAGGTCCTAACAATCGAGATTTTAATTTCCCAGGAAATAATTTCAATCTAGTATTATAAAGCAAAACTTCTTGTCCTGGTTCAAAATTTCTCTGATTAATTTTCCGATCATGCCATTTGTTGACCTCATTTTTGATGAGGTCTTCTCTTCTTCTCTTTAGTACTTAGGATCTAGCCTTAGGCTTTTCCTTTGACTATCTTAGAGGACTAGAATTGGGATCCACCATCTAGAATTTCAAACCACTTCTTAACTCCTCGCAAAC
This sequence comes from Papilionanthe hookeriana x Papilionanthe teres, assembly GCA_022702705.1. Taxonomy (NCBI): domain Eukaryota; kingdom Viridiplantae; phylum Streptophyta; class Magnoliopsida; order Asparagales; family Orchidaceae; genus Papilionanthe; species Papilionanthe hookeriana x Papilionanthe teres. Next base: position 143,892,781 of record CM040429.1, on the reverse strand, counting down.
TCCACGAACTCGACCGTAGACCCCTAATCACCTGGAGGGTTGAAATCGAGTGTGGAAGTTTAAAGGATGAGTTCCTATAGGACTCTTTGGCCTTAGGATCGCCCCTGCGGTGGCACAGTGCAGTGAAGGGGCTGACTTACACACACACTACACTCATACACTACACTTCCATACACCTCCTAAAACCACACCTATACCTAACTTGACCTCCCGACTCATGTAAGTGATTCACATGGATGGTCCTTAACCCCTAAGCCCTCGGCTAAGAGGGTTAGGAACAACATAGTGAATGCCTCAAATGAGTCCCTTCATGGCTCATATGGGCTTGATGTGGCTTCATGGCTCAACCAAAATGATTTTATTCCACTTATATTCACCCAATCTTCAATTTTTCAAATTTTCAATTTTTGACCCCCGGGACCCTACACCCGCCTAACCTACCAAATGCCCTTGAAACTACCCAAAATTTTCAAAATCACCTAAATTACCCAAAATTCCTCAATACCAATCCTAAACATTTCCTCCCCACTCAAATTGATCATCCATAACCAAAATACCAAAAATTCCAAAAATACCCCCCAATACCCTCCAAATACCCAAAATACCCCTCTTAGCCAAAAAATCCAAAAATTCAGAAAATTCCCAGAAAATTCCAGAAAATCCCAAATATTCCCAATTTCATTTTGTTCAACTACACCATGGGCCAATTTTGCCAATTTACCCCACTTTTATCAAAACCCCCAATTTGACCCATTTTAACCCAAAGTGAACCCAATGTCAAACCTAACCCACCCAATTGACCCAAATTCTGGTCCAATTCAATTCTAAACATCAATTTAACATCCCCAACACCAATCTAGACCCAATCCAAGCCCAAGTTGATTGGCATTGGGATCCAATTTCACTTTTGGCCTTAAAAGCCCAATTTGGACCCATGACCCAAACTTAGCCCAAACTCACCCAATTCAACTCCCATTAACCCCAAATCTTTTCTAAACCTTCCTTAACATCCCCATAAACAAAACACTAACATGATTTGCCCAAAATTTAGACCCAAACCCCACTCAAATTCAACCCAAAATCAAAAAACCCAATTTTGACCTAAACATAAACCTAGCCCAAATAGACCCAAACCTCAAAATCAAAACCTAACCTAAGCCAAAACCTCTTTGAAACACTCCCATAAACATTTCCCAACATTAATTTTACATCAATTTCAACTCTAGCCCAACTTTGGCCCATGGTAGCCCATTTTGGCCCACCTTAGCCTCTTTACCAAAAGGCCCATATCCAACCCAATTCAAACCCAAATCACCTCAAATTTGTTTCAAACCACTCATGACACATCCCTAAACCAAACTCAACAATTATTTGGCCCAAGCCTTTACCAAAATTTCATCCCAAAATCCATTTTAAAATTCAAAAGCCCACTTTCCTAAACCATTTTAAAAGCCCATCTAAAACCATTTCAATGAGCCCAAAATCTACCCTAAAGCCCACATGACATTTCCATTTGCCATCCACTTAATCAAAGCCATTCCCTAAGTTCTAATCACATCATCAAATAATTCCAAATTAAGCCTCATGCCAAATTACCCCTAAAACACCAAAATTTCTCTTAAATCTATTTCCATGAAATTGACTCAACTTTTCCCAAGCCAAATGCAAGCCACATGCAAGCCATAGACAAGCCACATGAAGCCATGGGGGGTTTGACTTGTCACCAAGCCATTAATGGCAAGTGGAGGGAGTCCTTTCCTAAGCCTTCCTTAAGCCATTTTAACCTCTTTAATGCAACACTATAACCCAAAATTAACTTAAACTATTTGGATAGAGACCACACCATCCTCTCTGGCCGACCTAACCGATCCTCTCAGCCCAAAATCGAGCCATGGGGAGGTGCACCCAACCCAAACCAATGGGTTGACCAAATTGAAGCCAAAATGGCCTCTTCCCCATTCCATTCCAAGCCACCCCTTTACACATGGCAAGGCCCACTGATCGCACAAGCCTCCAGCCCCGACCCACTCGAGCTTCGAGGGTGACCCGACCCCGGCCGGCCAGCCACCACAGCCGCCGGAAACCACCGGGCCGAGAGCTCACATGTGAGCCCAAACTTGGAATTCTCACCTGCCGAGCCGCCTCACTCCAAATGGCCACCATGGCCGTTCTTCACATGCCAAGAGCAGCCGATCCCGGCCCTCAACTCCCCCGGGAGAGCCTCCGACCATGCCTATTTAAACCCCTCACCCTCTCGGCCAAAGGAGGTGCCGAACCTAACCTTAAGGAAACTCGCCAAAATCACTCCGCATCACTCTCCACACATAGAGCACTTGATCCCCACCGAATTCCAGACTCCAATTCCCTCCAGCTCGAGCTCAATTTCGAGCTCAAACTTTAGCCCAAAAACCAGGACACTTCTTCACGATGAGCCAATCCCCAAATCGATTGGTCCTACACCTTCACCGGACCAAGAGGAGAAGTTTCCCACTCGAAAGCCCCATCTCCGAGCCACCCAGTTGCTCCGGCCTCCAAGCTTTGTGATCGGCCGTGGTCACTTTCATAGCTAGACAATTCACTGGGCCAAGGGACTTCATCCGGAGCTTACTTGGACCCAATCGAAGGTGACACAACTCTCGCATCGAAGCTTCACTTCTCTGAGCAAAGGTATGGACTCCCTCTTCTTCCCGAGCTTCCAGAGATTCTCATTTTAATTTGAGTCAATTTAAATGCATGTTTACCGTATGGATGTGTTCGTCTCTTCAAGACGAATCCATAGAGCATAAGAACACGAAAATCCGTTGAGAATCGAGTGAGAAATTAGGGTTAGAAGGTTGACGGTCACGGGTGCACACCCGCCGTAGACGATGACCGGGAGCCGTCGGATTGCGCGTGTATCGAGCGGACGGTTCGGATTGCGCCGGACCGGGGAATGATACGTGAACCGCGGGTCCCGGACGGCCGACTCGGATGGCGGCGCCCAATCACGATGCGACACGTACCCCTTCGGAGCCGCCGAGGTCGACACGGCGCCGCGTGGATAAGTAGGAAATTAGGGATTTTTTTTTGATTTATTTAAATACCAGAACTTTAAAAATCCATATCTTTGTGTAGAAAAATCACAAAAATAAAATAAAAATTTCCTCTTGCTCAGTGAACAGAGGAGAATAATATGGAAAAGAAATTAATTAATTTTGTCCAGTATTTTATTTTTAATTAATTATTTACTCCCTGCATTGTTTTAATTCTCCATGCATTCATACAATTCACCATGGCATGAGACCATAGGGCTTTTGAAGCCTCTGAACTTGGGAACATTCCCTGAATTTTCCAAGGTCAGAGGCCACCCCTGTGAAATGTTATTGATTTTTCAAATGCATGTTGCTGTTTTGAGTATTTTAATTCCAAAAATTAGCATGTTGTGAAATAAATTCTAGGAAAATTTGGTGATGTTCCTTATGACCGGAGAACCCTAGGAAAAATAGGACTTGAGTTAATTCACTTAAGATAACCCTAATCGGCTTAAACATCCAAAATAGACCCCTAATTAATTAGAGCTAACCATACATCAAATTGACTTGAAATCAATTCTCCACTGACCTTTAGGATCAGAGGAACCCACCATAAAAATTTTAAGTCAATTGGACTTGGTTAGCCCTACTAAATGGGTTGATTAAGCCATTTAGTCATTTTAAACTTTAAAAATTCATAACTTTCAAAATACCTTTCAAAAATTCACCAAATTGGTTTTGGAGCCTCTCTAATATCAGGGGAATTTAAGAAAATTAAAATTTCAATTTTCTAAAAAAGTTGATTTTTCATCATTATTTTAATATTTTATAATTAAAAATAATAAAAATCACAAAAATAATAAAATTCACCAAAATGTCATATTTTGAAATATAATCACTTAGGAACAAACCCCATATTTTTCTTAGGTCTATTTAATGAGATATTAAATTTTAAAGCCCTAGGGTAATTTTAAAATTAAAAAAATGTATTTTCTAGCATTTTCACTAAAATAATTATAATAAATCAAAGCAAAATCAAAAAATTGTAAAATTTGGTTCTCTGGAATCCTTGATATCAGAGAGAATTTTAAAAATTATGAAACTCATTTTTCAACTTATATTCTATTTTTAAATTAATTAATACTCCATAGCTTAAAATAATTCTAATAAATAAAATATAATTCAAAAAATCACAAAAATTGGTCCAAGTGGTCCTCTGGTCATTAGGAATGTCCCATAATTTTCTTAAGGACAGAAACTTTCCCTTGGTCAAATTATTAAATTTTCCTTGGAAATCCTTATTTTCCACCAAAAATAATTATATAAATAAATTAAATACAGAAAAATCACATTTTCTCCTCTAATGTCTTTATTGACATATGAGTGAAGTAACATAAAAATTTCAAGTTCATTTGAGCTCAATTTAGTGAGTTATGAAATTATTAGGCTTGAAGGGCAAAATGGTAATTAAAATCTTAACCCTTTAATTAAGACTTTAGGCTTAATGAAATTAATAGGCAAAATATTTGATTTTAACTTGATTTGGATGATTGAAATTTAGATAATTAAAGGGTAGAAACCTACTAAACAATTTAAAATAATTGAAATAAACATTAATTAAATAATTATTTAAATTTGGAAGAATAATAAAATTGGAATTATTAAAATAGGGATATTATTAGGAGGAGATTTATTCTTTAATTTAAAAATCCCTAAATTAATCATCCCAATAATATTTAATTCCTAATTAAAATGATAATACAAGTTTAAGATTTAAAATGCTAAAAGACTTAATCATTAAATTAAATTAAAGTTAAATTATTTAAAACAAATTCCTTTAAAATTAAAAATTAAATTAAAAATTAAGAATTAAATTAAACTAAATTAAACTAAATTAAATTAAATTAAATTAAATTAAATTAAATTAAATTAAATTATATTAAATTAAATTAAATTAAATTAAATTAAATTAAATTAAATTAAATTAAATTAAATTAAATTATATTAAATTATATTATATTATATTAAATTAAATTAAATTAAATTAAATTAAATTAAATTAAATTAAATTAAATTAAAACTAAATTAAATTAAATTAAATTAAATTAAATTAAATTAAACTAAATCATATTACATTAAATTAACTTAAGTTAAATTAATTTAAATTAAACCACATTAAATTAAATTAAGTTAAATTAAATTAAATTAAGTTAAATATAAAGACATGAAGAATTCAAAAATAAATCTAAAATAACTTGAACACTATTCCAAACTTAAATCATTAATTTGAACTTAAATTTGAATCACAAATCATTAAATATCATTTTGCCCTTAGGAGTTTTTACTATTATAACTCCTAAATGGAGTATCAAGTGAAATGACACTTCACTCATAAGGATATTCAAACATCCTAATTTACTGAGCAAGAAATAAAACTTAACTCGAACACCCTGGATGATTAATTCACTTGAACAATAGAATTCATTTGGACTTAGGACAATTCCCGAAATATTGAAAAGATGTTTAAGATTCGTCTTAAACACTTCCTCAATATGATGGAATGTCCTTAAGAACAAATTGAGCTTAGTTGTTCTTTGGTGAAGAAAATCATCCTTAAAACCAAAATTGAAGACCTAGACGTCATAGGAGATGACTAGCCATAGGATTAGGAACTTGGTAGAAAACCATAACCTTTCCCTTAGCTTTACCTAGGAACTTACTTTAAATGCTTAAATATTCTAACCGTGTTTTAAGTGCAGCTTGGGATGACGGGAAGACCCTCCGAGTACGCTTTTATTTTATTGCGATTTACTCTATCGCAACTTATTTAATCGCATGGCACTTACTTTTCTTGCATGATAAACAACGGTTGCATGAAAACCTACACCTTTAGGACAGTAAACCAAACCTGGAACCCATAACTAAATTAAAAGACACTACAAGATAAAATTCACCGCCACAACATTCAAAATATAAAACAACTCAAAATTTAATCACAAACAGAACAACAAAACTACAAATACAACTAAATTAAAACGTCTCATTGAATGATCGGGAATACCTCGGATGATGTAACCCACGTGTTGCTAACGGGATTTCCCACGGTCTAAATGAAAGTGTGGAACTCATTTAGTTGAGTTTAGCAAATTCATTTGGACTAAGTGAATTCGATGAAAGTAACGGTGCCTGGATGACGGAACCGTGGGATCTTAATCGGTTCCGTTTAATCAATTTTAAAACCTCGTTTTAATTAAAATATTAAAGACACATGGAAATGAAGACTTTCTCTAAAACCAAACACTTCTCTCATCTCCCGATTTATGACTTCTAAAACTAAACCTCTCGCAACAACAAGGAGCTCGGAGCATGGTGGGCAAAGCACGGCCATCGTCGTCGGCAAAACCGAAATCTACATCGACAAAACTTTCTTAGAATTAAATAACCAAGCCATAGGACTTCGAGGTAGTTTGCCTAGGGCAACATAAATCCTCAACTCTTCGTTAGGCATTTGCATGATCATATCATGTAAATTAAGCCCTAACGGGTCTTAGGATTTTCGAGGTAGTCGTCCGATACGATATAAACCCTCACATCTTCGAGGCTATTTGTATGATTTTATCATACGAATATAAGTCCTAACTAATTAAAATTGGCAGGATCAAAATACTAAATAAACATTAGGACCTTCCTAAATTCAAGCCAAACAATAGGATAGTCGGGAAATTACCAAAGTTCGCTTTGGATCTGTGATTTCTCCTACCCTTCTTCCTTTGGACTCCTAAAATAAAATGTTCCAAATTTGATCCATTCCCTATCGAAATTCAAAAATTCAATCCCTTGAAAACTTAAACTTTGAAATTCTTGAGAGCGTAACTATCGATTATTATCGAGAGTTTTCTTAGGTGATTTCCGTCACTTAAGATGTAATTAACTATAGGGGCTTGCCCTTATAGGGAACTTTAAGAACCTGAGTAATATAAACCCCGTTTAATGTTTTCATATTAAACAGGGGAACTTGTCGGCTTATAAAATTGGTTCGCGAGACCAAACGGATGTCACAAACCTTTCTAGTTTATTTAATCGAGCCCCATCATCAAGCAACGTGTGTCTATTCTTCGGGATAGATACACGGTTTGTGGTGCGGCGCTCGTTTATATAAACTATTCGGGATGTGAGATCAGTTTGATTTCATATCTTAAAATTTTCAAATTTAAAATTATTTTCAAAATCAAATACTACTTTTCAAATTATTTATTTAAATTAAATTAAAAATACGCCGACAATTTCGTAGGCGACCCCTTTTCAAAATAAAACACATAACCTAAAAATATGCCGACAGCCATAATTTCATCCTTTCTTTATAAATCCTATCATTATCATATGATTCATTCCTTAATTCTTCCAATTCATTTAATTGCAACAATCTCTTCTCACCAGCTTCTTTCATATTATAATTAAATTGTTTAATTGCCCAATAGGCTTTATGTTCTAATTCAACTGGTAAGTGGCAAGTTTTTCCATATATAAGCTCGTAAGGAGTCATTCCAATCGGAGTTTTATAAGCAGATCTCGTATGCCTATAATGCAGTTGTCTAGTCTTATAGACCGATCCGATCTATTAGGATTTACTGATTTTTCTAATATACGCTTAATCTCTCGATTAGAAACTTCGACTTAATCCATTAGTTTGTGGATGATAAGCGATTGATATCTTATGCATCATATTATATTTTTCTACTAGTTTGTGAATATATTTGTTTCTAAAATGAGTTCCTCCGTCAGTGATAATCACTCTCGGCATTCCAAATTTAGTAAAAATATTTTTCATTAAAAATTTTGAAACACTTTTAGCATCACACCTAGATAAAGCTTGTGCTTCAATCCATTTAGAAACATAATCAACAGCTACTAATATATATGAGTTTCCAAATGACGGAATAAAAGGTCCCATGAAATCTAATCCCCAAACATTAAAAATTTCAACTTCTAATATAAAATTCGCAGGCATTTCATTTTTTCGATATGTTTCCTACTCTCGGCATTTATCGCAGGTTTTTATATATCTATATACATCTCTAAGTAGAGTAGGCCAGTAGAATCCAGATTGTAGAATTTTATATGCAGTTTTATCAGTCCCAAAATGTCCTCCAAAATCAGAATCATGACATTTTTGAATGATTGGTTCAGTTTCTTTATAAGGCACGCATCTTCTAATAATTAGATCCTTACATTGCTTATATAAGTATGGTTCATCCCAAAAATATGATTTAGTATCGTGAATGAATTTTTTCTGTTGTTGCAAAGTTAACATAGGTGGTAAAATGTCACTTACAATATAATTTACTATATCAGCATACCAAGGTATTTTCAACTCATTAATATTATCAAGTTGTTCATCAGGAAAACTGTCTAAAATTTCATTATCAATAGTAAATAATTCATGATTTTCTAATCTTGATAAATGATCAGCAATTTGATTATCGGTTCCTTTTTGTTAACAATCTCAAAATCAAATTCTTGCATTAATAATATCCATCCGATTAATCTTGTTTAGAATCTTTCTTTTGCATTAAATATTTTATAGCGAGAATGATCGGTATGCACAATACATTTAGTTCCTATTACATAATGCCGAAATTTATTAAAAGCATATACAATCGCTAATAATTCTCTTTCAAGAATCGTATAATTTATCTCAAGCATCATTTAGAGTTTTACTAAGCATAATATATAACTTTGAAAATCTTATCATATCTTTGCCCAAGAATCGCTCCTATAAGCATAATCACTAGCATCACACATAAGCTCAAATGGTTTCTCCTGGTTAGGTGAAACTATTATAGGTGCCGTAATTAATTTATCTTTTAATAATTCGAAAGCATTCGGCATTCAATTGTAAATTCAAATTTCTTGTCCTTTTCAAGAAGTTGGCATAGAGGTTTAGTAATTTTTGAAAAATCTTTAATATAACGCCTGTAAAATCCAGCATGTCCAAGAAAACTTCTTAACCCTTTTACCGTAGTTAGAGGTGGTAATTTAGTTATTACTTGAATTTTTGCAGGGTCTACTTCCATGCCTTTTTCCGAAATTTTATGCCCTAATACAATGCCGCCTGTAACCATAAATTGACATTTCTCCCAATTAAGAACTAAATTAGTTTTCTCACATACTTCAAATACTTTTTTAAGAAGATTTAAGCATGTGTCAAATGTTGTTCCAAATACAGAGAAATCATCCATAAATACTTCTATTCCATTATCAATTAATTTACTAAATATAGACATCATACATCTTTGGAATGTTGCGGGTGCATTACATAATCCAAAAGGCATTCTTCGAAAAGCGAAAGTTCCATAAGGACTAGTAAATGTAGTTTTATTTTGATCCTCAGGAGCAATTTGTATTTGATGATAACCGGTATATCCATCTAAAAAACAAAAATACTTATGTCCGGCTAATCTATCTAACATCTGGTCTATAAATGGTAAAGGGGTTGTGTTTAATTTTCTATAATCAATACATATTCGCCATCCAGTAACTTGTCTTATAGGGATAAGATCATTATTTTCATTAGCTTTGACAGTCACCCCTCCTTTTTTAGGTACACGATGAATTGGGCTTACCTAAGCATCGTCGAAATAGGATATATAATACCATTATCTAACCATTTTAAAATTTCTTTCTTGACTACTTCTTTCATTATCGGATTTAATCTCCTTTCTGGATCAGTTTTAGGTTTATGTTCATTATCTAAAATAATTCTGTGCATACAGATTGAAGGACTAATTCCTTTAATATCTGCTAAAGTCAAACCAAAAATTTTCTTATATTTCTTTAACGTATCTAAAAGTTTTGTTCTTGAGATTCATTTAATTCAGATGAAATAATAACTGGTAGAGTTGAAGAATTACCTAAGTAAGCATATTTTAAATGATTAGGTAACATTTTTAACTCAAGATCAGGAGGTTTAATAATTGATGGAACTATATTTTTTTTAGTGTTGTCTGTGTTATCCAAAAATTCAAATTTCTCTTGAATATAATCTAATTCTTCATTTATCTCAGATTTTTCAATTAATTCAATATTTTCTTTTTCTAATTTTTCTTCATAATATTCTTTAAAATGTTCTTTTTGTAAATGATCAAGTACTTCCATTCAAAAACACTCATCATCTTTTTCTAAGTGCAGGATATTTCATTGATTTAAGCAATATTAAAAGTTACTTTTTGGTCATTTACTCTCATAGTTAATTCTCCTTTCCGAACATCAATCATAGCTTTTCCAAGTGGCTAAAAATGGTCTTCCTAAAATGATAGGAATTTCTTTATCTTCTTCCATATCTAGAACAATAAAATCTACAGGGAAGATAAATTTATCCACTTTTACTAATACATCTTCAATAACTCCCTTAGGATATGTAACGTAACGGTCGACTAATCGAAGAGTTACTGAAGTAGGTGAAATTTCTCCCAATCCTAATCTCTTGAAAATTGATAGAGGCATTAGATTGATGCTTGCTCCTAAGTCACACAAAGCTTTTCCATAGTTTTTCTCCAATAGCGCAGGGTATAGTGAAATTACTAGGATCTTTTAATTTTTCAGGAAGTTTTTTCTGAATAATAGCACTACACTCTTCACTAAGTGCAACCATTTCATAATCAGTAAATTTTCTTTTTTTATTTAGAATATCTTTCATAAATTTTACATAGTTTGGCATCTGTTCTAAAGCTTCTACGAAAGGAATATTATCGTTAATTTCTTCAAAATTTTAAGGAATTTAGCAAATTGTTTGTCTTTTTTATGTTGAATTAGTCGTTGAGGAAATGGTGGTGGAGGTTTTTCAACAGAAATTTTCATTGGTATTAAAGGATTTTCTAAGATTGGATCTTGTTGATTCTTTTCCTTTTCAATTTTCACTTCCTCTTTTTGACTTTCAAGTTCTTTCGAATTCGAGGTTCTAATTCTTTTCCACTTCGTAATTGTATCGCTTTAATTTGTTCATTTCCCTTGTCTTTGGGATTTATTTCCACATTACTAGGAAATGTTCCAGGTATTCTATTATTAAGTGCAAGTAGCGATATGTCCAAGTTGAGTTTCAATATTTTTGATAGCTGTCCCTTGATTTTGTAATTGGTTTCCTTGTATTTGTAATTGATTTCCTTGATTTTGTAAATGTTGAACCATATTTAATATTAATTCTTCTATAGATAATTTCTTTTCTTTAAATCGAGGGTTATTATTATTAAATCCAGTGGATAATTAGGTTTATAATTAGGATTTCCTTGATTAGATGGATTTCCTAATTGTTGTGTCATATTATTCATCCATGGTTGATTAGTTGCATTATTGTTCCAATTAAAATTAGGATGATTTTTCCATCCAGGATTATAATAATTTGCATAAGGATTATTGGGTCTGTTGTTAATTGCATTAATTGTTTCATATTGAGATTGGGATTCTATAATTTATCCAGATGAATTTTCTTCTGATATAGTTGGAGAGTAATTCATTCCAAAATGATCTAATTTTTTAGATATAGCAGCAATTTGTGAAGCTAACATAGATATTGCATCATTTTCATGAATACTAGCTTTTTTTTTTGGATTCATTCTATCAGCAGACCATTGAAAATTATTTGTTGTCATTTCTTCGATTAGTGCATAGGCTTCATCAAATGGTTTTGACATTAATGATCCTCCAGCAGCAACATCGATGATTGATCTTAAAGATCCTACTAATCCATTAAAAAAATTTTGGATAATTAACCAATCTGGTAATGCATGATATGGGCATTTCCTAAGAAGTTCTTTAAATCTCTCCCAAGATTCATATATTGACTCTCCATCAAACTGACTAGAAGAAGTTATATCATTTCTAAGCTTAGTAGTTTTAGATGGTGGAAAATATTTGGATAGTGATTTTTGTGATAATTCTCCCAAAGTTTTAATAGATCCAGGTGCTAACGAATTTAACCACATTTTAGCCTTATCCCTTAAAGAAAAAGGAAAAAGTCTAAGCCTAATAAGATCATTAGATACTCCTTCATATTTGAAAGTAAGCACATAGTTCTAAAAACTACCAAGATGTAAATTAGGATCTTCAGTAGGTGAACCACTAAATTGATTATTTTGTACCATTTGGATAATTGCGAGTTTATGTTCGAATGAATTAGCAGACTACATCGTGGTTTTGAATAGTTAAATGAATTTCATCTAATGTAGGGTTGGCATAATCTCGTAATGGTCTTGGTTGATTGATATTTTCATTTTCGGTATATTTGCCATTTGTGTTAAATTTATAATTTCTTTTTTTTTTGTTTTCTAATTTTTTTAATTGTACGCTCTAATTCTGAATCGTAAGGTATTAAATTTTCGTTTCCAAATTTTCGCATACAATTTTATAAAATAAAATAGTCCGATACTTTAGTAAATAATTTCTTTCGTTCCCCAGTAATCGCGCAAAAAACTCGACCCACTTTTAATATGTATGCAATTTATGTTTATAAGCAACGGCACCAAAAACTTAATTCCGCTTTAAATATAGTATATATGATTTAATGTATAATGTGGATTCTACGCAAGTATACGTATCGTATAAAGTAATACAGGGCTCTAGTGGAGTCCTCGGTTATCGATCCCACTGGGAAGTTTTTAACGGATTTGTTATCGCCTAAATTTAAAGGAATTACTTACTAATAAAGTGAACGAAATTCAAAGTAACTATAATAAACTAAAGTAAACTAATGCTTGAAATAAGTTGATTTAAATAATTTAGAAAAAGTATCCTTCTCCTTATTTTTAGAAAATTAAGTGAATGATGAATTTAAATAGAATTTTTTTTAATTGTATTGTGACAAATATGAGCATTCCTATTCTTTACCCTTTGGTCCAGGTGCAAAGAACATTGACTAATCCTATGTTTGATTACTGAATCTGCGGTTAGGCTGGGAGGATACTGGCTGCCACTTCGTAGCTCCCACGTTCCCCTCACCTGAGGGCTAACATCTACACTTCAACTCTCAAACAGTAGGACCGAATTGAGTATTTTAGTCTGTCACACTAAAATATCCAATTCTACGCCCGATAATTAATATTTCCCTTTTTATTTGCACCCGCCTTCCAAGGCTTTTGACTTCCCTGAATATTAGATGTAATTTTTACTATAGTTGATAATTCAACATATTTTAACTACTCAATTGGCCAGATTGAATGTAAATTAAGTTTTAAGTAAAAATTATCACAATTTATTTATATTATATTAGGTGCTTCTATTTAATTTCATCAATCCGCATAATTTTCATAAACAAGGAGAAAGACTAAGAAAACTACTCGAATGCATGGGAATAAAACAAAGCATGGATTTCATTTAAAGTTAACAACAATAAACAAAGATACTTATCTTAATTTCCTCCCCAAGCAGACTCCTTGAAGTTCCTTTGACTTTTCCTTTTAGTACAACGAACTAAATAACACTTAATTAAACTAATGAACTCACTAAACACACTCAAACTAAATTAAACTCACACAAATAACACTTAAGACACTAGAAAGAGACACAAATGACTAAAATTCGTCCTCTATTTATAGAGGTAGGCAAAGGTCCAAGGGGTGCTTAAACACCTCTTCAAAAAGTGTCCAGGTTCAATGTATATGCATTTTAACCGCTCTCGCCCTCGGCGGAAAACGACCTCGCCGTCAGCGGGGCTTCTAGAAGGTCTTCAAACCGTGCGATCTCGCTGTCGGCGGGCTCGGGCTCGCTGTCGGTGAGGTAATTATAATTCCTTCAGAAATTTCTCCTCACGATCTCGCCGTCGGCGGCCTCGATCTCGCCATCGACAAAGTAGTTATATTTGCATGAATTTCCTCCTTTTTGATCCAAATTTGCTCTATTTCATGCTTTTTGCTTCCATCACTTATAAATCTTTATTCCTGCAATAAAATAAAGAAAATACCTTTCTTTAAAGTGAAATTTCATCAAAAATAGATATGAATTTCTTGATGTATTTTTCTGTGATCAATCATCACAATATTTTAAAATATTTTATATTTAATTCTCCTACGAAATTTAATTAATTTATAATCTTTTCATAGTTGAAAGGAGAAAGATAACTAAATACTCAGAACTCATTAAAATAACACAACAAAATATATTTATAAAACTTTGAACCAAAGTACAAATACTTATCTGAAGTGTTCCTTCAAGAGCTCCGCTGACTTCTACTTACTCCAAAGCAATGATGAATAACTCCAACAGCAATTACACACAATAAACACTCAAAATAAACTCACTAGATACAAAATAAAGTGGCACCCTAAGTATGGAAGAGACTAAATTAAACTAGAGATGAGAGAGAAGATGCTAAAATGGGTATGTGTACTAAAAGGGGGGGTTTTGGTGCGATTTTCTCTATAGAATGGGCTCCTATTTATAGAGCTTTGAATTTGACCAGGGTTGCTTAAGGCACCTCTTCAAAATTCAACCAAATTCAATGTATTTTCTAGAAGTTAACCGTCGCGCCTAGGAGCCGGGATCGGGCGCCTAGGCGCCGGGATCGGGAGCCTAGGCGCCGGACTCCGTGACCAGGTCTTTCACACCTCTTCACTTTGGGTCGCACCTCTTCACGATCCAGACCGTTTTCTTGTGTCCAAATACATTATATCACATGTCCTATATATTAGGAGTAACTTCCAGTCTTCTAGAAGCTCCAATAACCGCTTAACACCATCAAAATAATTGCCCAAAGTCATCAAAAAAACTTAACAGCGTCTGTATCGAACTGGCGCTTAGGCACCAGACTCTGGCGCCTAGGCGCCAAGCCAATAATTTAAAAAAATGCTCCATAAGCTCCATTTTTGATCCATTTTGGCTCCTTTTTCCTTCTTTTTCTTTCTTGGACTCTTTTTAATCATCTACATCCGAAAACATGAAAATACCTTTCATTAAAGCATTATATCCTTAAGATTTAAATCATAAATAAGGCATAAAAATGGGTATTTTTTTAGGTAGATCAAGCACCTTACCACTTCTTAAATGCTCTTCTATAATTTTCTCTTCCTCTGGACTTAGAGGTTCTCTTGATGTCGTAGCTGACTCTTCTAGTATTGTTTCTGTATCTGAAAGATCCAAGTTGATTATAAGTTGAGTTTCTTTGCACTCGAGAACTAGCTCCTTGCTTCCCGTAGTGTCGTAATCGGTGTTGTCGATATCTTTTTCATTTTTGTCAATGTTTTTGTCGGGAACTAACAAGATTTGAGGATCTTTTTAGGAATCAAATTCAAGGTTAGATAGGTTGTGATTAGTTACGTCATCACTAGAGACAATAAGAACATAACCAAAAATCATTTCTATTATAATTATGAGACCCTGGAGGGGCATAAAGATAATCGTAAAAATTCAGGGGTTCGAGGGTTTTCATCCCTGAATCTAAAACAACCAATCTAATAGGGGCAGCCTCTATTCTATCCTTCGCGCTATCATCCTTAACATCACTTGTGATCTCATTCTTGCTCCTTTCCCATTGCGGTAGTCTCCTAAGGTGAAGTCTTTATCTTATATTGGGCTTATGTTAGATTCCGGGCAGCAGTTTTCTTTGAAGTGGACTGGATCTGATCTAGGACTTTCTTGAACTCGTTCCAAATTGTACTCCATCTACCCTTGCCAGCATATGGATCGATCGGAGACATTGGCTCAGCCAAAATCATAATTATAGAACCTCTTTCAGTTTCTTTCAAATATTATTTCGGTATTGTTATATTTTATTCCTTGTAATTCCTCTCAAGCCAATCCTTAAAACTGAACCATCCTTCTATTGTGTGTCCGAGCAACCTATGATAGGGACAAAAGTTAGGTTGATCATTTTTGTTCATTTTTTCGGCTTCTTTGGCTCGGGCAACCTGAACTCGGGCTTCTTCATTAAATTTTTGAACATCTTTGCTACGGCCTCGTCTTTGAAGGAGTATTTCCTGCGCAGCCGTTCTGAAATTATTGGACCTTATTGTCCATCCGTTCTGTACGGTCTTTGCTGGAAAGACTGCTTATTAGCCTAACTATTTTGTTGTGGACGAGGTTGACCATATTGTTGAGACTGACTACGGAGACTGGTTGTGTTGAGGTTAATTATGCTGCTACGGCGACTGCTCGCTTGAATCCTCATCGACTGTTTCCCTTTGTCGACTGTTGCCACTATGTCAGATCTCTTCTCATATGCTTTGGCCGGTCTCATTTTCTCTGCTTTCTCTGCAGGTTTCATATGTTTAACTTTCTCTTGTATTCCGATTTCTTTGTTGAGTAGCATCCTAAAGAACTTAATTATAAGACCCTTAAGCATGAAAGCCACTGGACCGTGGATACCCCTGAGCAGTATCTCGATCGCATAATGTTATTGTAGCTGAGGTTCACACTTCATGCTAAGATTCCACCACCGCAGAATGTAGTCGACTAGAGTCTCGTCGGGCTTCTGTTGCTCTACTACAAGGTCTTCTATAGTGACATGGTGTTGCACATCGGCGAATCTCTTTACGAACATATTTTCCATTTCTGCAAAAGTATTCACTAATATGTTAGGAAGCTCGACATACAAATCAAATGCTATCCCTGACAAACTGCTGACAAACTGTCGAAACAATAGAGCTTCACTTCCTCCTGTGTTGCAACAACTAGCTCTGAATTGTGCTATGTGTTGATAAGGATTTCTTGTCCCATAGAACATCTTGAAAGTCGAGGGCACGTAGCCTTTAGGGTAAGAGACGACATCAAATTCCGTCGGGTAGGGTCTACCCTTTGAAACCGATGCTCCGCCTTTGGACTGAGCTAAGGCCTTCCAAATTTTTTGTTCAACCATTTACTTGATATCCTTTCTCAGTAGGCTAATATTTGAATCCTTCCTTAGTGGTTTGCTTCATTAGCAGAAGCTACTTATCTTCTTTCATTGGTAATATGTATAACTTCAGGCTATTTTACTTCCAGAGATGTTGTTGGTCATGATTGTGACTGTCTGTGGAGTGTAGCCATGGCGGTCATGGCAGCAGTCATTTTATCAATCCTCTTTCTAGAAAAATAATCTGTTCATCTCTTTTCAATATGACCCTCTGAAGCTCATTCGCAGCATTCTCCTCGGTAGGAGCCTCCCGTACAGATGTTGTGGATCTAGTTTCAACGAAATTAATCTCCATGAACTCTTCTTCCATGTAATCTGATAGGAAGTAATCTTCATTTTTCAATATCTAGTCCCCTTTCTCTAGCTAATTCTAAAATTTCTGCTCAGAGATTTCAGACTTTATCATCGACTGCTTTCTATTTAATCAATTTCAGATCTGCAAACTTCCCACAGGTATCACTTCTCTCCGCAAATAGCCCAGAAGCAACGGCGATAGTGGCAACAAGAAAATTGAACTCACGATTCATTTTGTGATCCATAAACCTCTCAGAATGTATTGGTGCAATGTCCTTCGGTTACCACACTTTCCTCTTAAGTTCGATGCCTTGAGACGGGGTTTCTTGGCGGGGACATCGGAGTGGTGATGAGAAGTGTGCTCCCTAGGTTGTAGACCATCTACTGAGGAAAATAATCCTCTCTTATTCCTTCTCTTCCAAGATTTCTCATATTCATTGGCAGACGGTACTCTCGGACAAAACTGAGACTTGACTGATCTGCACACTGCAGGTGTCAGAATCTTCTTTATGTAGTATTTCCTTCCCTTTGGCAGACAGGAAAGTAGGTGCGGTGATGGCAAAACCGGTAGAGGTTAGGGTAACAACTCTCCTTGGCACAAAGACGACTGACTTGACTGGAAAAGTAGAAACCTTCACCTTCTTAGTAGAAGGGAAATCTTCATGGGAGTTCAGGTCGAACTTAGCAAATGGTTTCTGAACTTCGGGGGTAGCAACTTTTACGACAACAAACGGGGCTTTTCCAAGTACAACTTCAAACTCACTGAAGCCGGTCCCGAATGGAATCATTGGTGTTGCAAGATAGGCCTCACGGGAGGTGGACAAGTTCCAAGATAAAGTCAGCATAGGGGTCGACATCGTGACTATTGAAAGAAATATTTTAAAAGTGAGCAGAGGATTAAAATCTTTAATCATAATGCAAACACTACGAAATAGGTTGTTCTGCAAACTGGGAATAATTTCATCTTATTTAATTTTAATTGATCATTAGTATTTTATCATGTTTTGATTTTCATATGTTCATTAAAAGGGGGTTTAAGATTTAAGAAGGAATGGGTTAATCTGCCGATAACAAGACTGAACCCGGGAGGTACAAAGAGGAGGTGAAGTGTGGGACCCCGTCCGGAATCTCCTTCACAACACAAGTTACCCTAGCAAAACTTGTTCACCAACACACCTATTGGGGGTCTGGCCACACAAAAATTAAGAAGAATCCTAAAAGATTCTTGAACCCTTCTGTTTAAAGATGATTCAAACAGCATGTCCTGAAATCAAGGAAATTCGATCTTACTTTCCCAAGAAAGAAATGGGTAAAGTATATCAAGTGAAGAATGGTAATCTGGTTCATGAGAGGCATGAACTCTTTATCGATGTGTGAATATAACATTTACTATTCTGAATGAAGAGAGAAACTTTTCCCTAGTGGAGTCACCAGAAAATTGTCGACAGTGGGAATGTGTCTGGGGTTTTAATTTATGTAAATAAATATATTAAGAAAATATCACTTTAATTTTAAAATATTAAATCAAATTGATTCCATATAATCAATAGTTTAAATAATCAAGCACTTCAAAATAAGATATGTATATATCCCAAAGAATAAATACATTGTTTAGTGGTGTGATTTGATCAAATAAACTAAAGAATTCATGACATCTGTTTGGTCTGCGAACCATTCATGTCGACCGACAATTTCCCCTATCTAATATGAAGGAATTAGATAGGGTTTATATTATTCTGTGGTCTTTAAGTTTCCTATAAGGGCAAGCCTCTATAGTTAATTTCATCTCAGATAACAGAAGTCACCTAAGAAAACTCTTAATAAAGATCAGAAAATATTGTATTCATGACTTCTAAAGAGTAGGATCTTCAAGAATATGTGATAGTAGGAAATTCAATAAGTGAGTGGCTCAAATTTTTGGAACATTTATCATGAGAATCCAATGGAAGAGAAAGCTAGGGAAAGGACATGGATCTAAGAAGAATCTTGGTACCTTCCTGACTAACCTATGATTTCGCTTCGATTTGAGATTCATATTTGATGTTTCATCCTGCAAATTTTATTATTTAGGGCTTACATTCACTTGATACAATTCATGTGAATAGCCTGAAAGATAGGAGGATTTATGTCATATCTGATGACAAAATCGGAGCCTAACATGAGTTAGGGCTTATATTGCACAGGGTGCAAGGGCCATGCTGCACTAGATAAGCAACCTTGAAGTCTTATGGCTTTTTGTTTAGTTCTAAGGAGTTTTGCTGTTGAAGATGGCTGTGTTGCCCACTATGCATGCTCCAAACTCCTCGTCTTAGTGGGCTCAGTTTAAAGAAGTGTCAATTGAAAAGAAAAAAGAAGTATCATGTTTTTGAAATATTTAAATTGAGGTGTCTTAATATGTTATTTAGGGGAATATTATACTTAATTATAGCGACATCGGTTAGGATCCCACGGTTTCCTCATTCCGACACCACTATTTTCTTCGGATTCACTTAGTCTAGATGAATTTACTAAACTCAACTTAATGAGTTCCGTACTTTCATTTAGACAGTGTGCAATCTCGTTAGTAAATGTAGGATACATCCTCTGAGGTATTCCCGATCATCTGATAGAGACATTTTAATTTAGTTTCTTTGTGATTTTATTCTGTCTGTAATTAAATTTTGAGTTGTTTTATATTTTTACTGTTGTGGCGGTAAATTTTATCTTGTTTTGTTTTATTTTTTATTTTGGTTTTGGTTTTATGACTATCCTAAAATTTCTAGTTTTTATGCAGGGTGACATTGTTGTTTAACATGCAGGCTTGCAAGTAAGAACAGTAAAATGAAAGAAGTACAGAAAAAAATGTACTATAAACTTGTAAAAGCGTACCTGTCAAGTCTTCTCGTCCTCCACCTGAAACTTTAATATTTTACAATATTTATAAATTTGCAGGAAAGTAAAGGCTTATAGATAGGTTTGTAACAAGCTTACAAAACCCTATGTCATAACTTGGTGGGTCCTATTTATTTCATTTTGAGAGATGTTTTTTCTTTATTAAGTACGGTAAATTCAGTTGTCCTACAAGATGTCCAGAAGACTTGTGAAAAGATATAGGGGATACCAAGATATTTCACAACCCTTTTGAACTTTCTTGAGTTCATTTTGAGCTTAACATAATTATTAAATGGTTCATCTATTTTATACCCTTATGTTCAGTGAGCCAATGTTTTAATTATCCTCAAAATGTGGGATAAACTACACTCGATATTTAATTTCAGAATTATGTAAGTGGACCTTTGGGGGGGCAACTTAATTTTTGAAAGAATTTTAACCAATTTTGATGGACTTGTAGTGTTTCAAATATGTTTAATTGTGTTTTGCTTTTCTAAACCTCATTATTCAAATCTCAATTAAGCCTAGCTCACTACTAAGCCCTTAAGACTTTAATGGGTAAATTTGTATTTTTAGAAGAGTTAAGTTATATAATTATGATTCTTGTCAAATTAATGAATTATCATTTAAACATCAAGTAGGGGTATTTAATTGATGAATTATTAAATTTCAAAGGCAAATCCCTAACCTTAAGAATCTTTTAGTTCAATTTTCTTCCAAATTAAAATAATTAAAAATTTTGTCAATTTATCCTTTAATGTGAAAAAAGTGAGATTGGTTTCTACCACTAGTCCCTTATGTGTCAATCATTCCAATATGTTTATTAAGATTATCCATTGCCCATTTTCCACTTTTCCCCTAAAGGCCATATCACTTCATAATTCATTAAATTTAATTCAAATGACTTTAAAATTCTTATGTTATCCCACTCATGGATCAATTAAAGCAATAGAGGAGAAAAATGTGATTTTTGCTTAATTTAATTTAATTTATACAATTATTTTTCATGCAAAATAGGGATTTTCAAAGGAAATTCAATAATTTAGTCAAAACAAAGTTTATGTCTTTAAGAAAATTATTGGAGGTTCACGTAGACCATGGGGCCACTTGGACCAAATTTCATGACTTTTTGAATTTTACTTTAATTATTATAATTATTTCAATTTTTGGAGTAGTAATTAAATTTGGAAAAGAAAGTTTTACATTTTTCAAAAATCTCTCTGAGGTTAGGGAACCCAGAGAATCAAATTTTATATCTTTGTGATTTATATTTTAATTATTAGAATTATTTTAGTGAGAAATTAAGGAAACTCTATTTTTGGCCTTTAAAAATAATTTTAACCCTTTAAAGTTTAATATCTTTATTTGGAGAGTTAGGAAAATTATTTTAAGTGTCCCTAAGTGATTAAGAGGCAATTTAGAACATTTCCATCAATTTTATTAATTTTGTGCATTTTATTAATTTGTAATTATTTAAATAATAAAATAATGCTTAAAAATGAAAATTTTATTTTAATTACAATTTTATTTTTACAAAATTTTTGTGGTCATAAGGAATTCCCAAAACTAATTTCATGATTTTTTAACTTGTATTTTATTTATTATAGTTATTTTGATGACAAAGATGATATTTAAATTACAAAATCAAGTTAGGTGACCAAATCAATTCCAAATGATTTCAAAGTTTTTGTAGGAGTCCCTCTGACCCTAACCACAATAAAGAATGATTTTTAGGTTATTTTCATTTATATTTAGTCCAATTTATTTTCTTTAGGATTTATGGTTTAATTACAATTAGGATTATACTTAATGAGTTAAATCAAGTTTATATTTTTCCTATGTTCCTCTAGTCACAGTGAACCTATCAAAATTTACTTAGTATTTTTCTGATAACTATTTTAATTACTTTAATTTTTATATCAAAATAGACACTTACAACTTAAAAATAGAGATATCTTCATAGAGGTCTCTCCTGACCTTGAAAAAGTCAGGGAAGGTCTCCCATGATAGAGGGAACAGGACCCCCAATGATTAAGCCATGGTGACGTGTCTATGCAAATGAAGAGTCAAAATACTCAGAATAATATTTAATTAATTAAAAACAAAATACACATCAAATAAACTTTAAACTAAATCCACATTGTTTTTCTCTATTCATTGATCAAGAGAGTATTTTTAATTTTTTTTATGATTTCTCTACACTAAGTTATGGATTTTTAAAGTTGTTCTGATTGAAATAATTAATTTAAACTCTATTTTCAACTTAAGTGATGTGGCGCTAACTGTATCCTCAGCAGCTCCGAATGACCATACAGTGCTCCCTGGTTCGACGCCACCATCTGTCTGGGCAGCCACGCGTCCGTGCTTTATGCACCGTGCTCTCGTCTGACTCCATTCTTGTCGTCCAAGTAAAACACGTGCGATCCAACGGCTGTAGGTCATCGTCTTCACCTGGTTCATCCTTAGAAACATCTACCTTCTAGCCTTAAGAACTCAAGCTAGACTCAACCAAATCACATGGGGTTTGCTCCTAGAGCTTCATCTAAGCAAGACGAACCTATCTATATGGCTTATACGGTATTAAATATGCTACACATGTATGGAGGACAAAGAATAGCTCGGGAGAAAGGTGAAGTTCAATAGCTTTGTCTGAGAGAGGAGGCCTCAATCAGATGGTTTTAGCAGCTTTGATTGGTCCCAACAAACCTCTAGATGAAGCCTTTTGCCCTAGTGAAGTGTCTAGACCCAAGTTTGACCAGGCCTGATTTCAGGTATTGATCAAAGTCTATGCTGGAGGCTCTCTGTGATGGGACTTTGATGGGAGAACTTCTTCTTTCAATGTAGGGATGGTGTAGGTGTGATTAATTTAATTTTGGTGCAGTGCGGAGGTGTGAAGGAGCTTGTCCTGGTTCTGACAAGGTTTTGAGCTTCAAAATTGAGCTATGGCAGTGGGGGAAATGGCAGGGAAGTGGCTGGAATGAGCTTAGAGAGGTTACAATTAGCTTTGGGAAGAATTTGGCAGAGTTTCCCCTAAGTTTTGTGCACACTCCTCTCTTTGGCCGTCAAGGATGGTAATTTAAATAAAGTAGCTTAGAGGGGCTGCCATGGTGGGATTTAGGTGAGTTTAAGTGCTTAGGTGGAGGGAAGCAAGGAGCAATTAACCAATTAGGGTGAGACAGCTTGGATGGGTCAAATTCTGTTTTGTCCATGGGAGGTGGCTCTTGGTTTTGCCTCCTCCGGCTAGGCCGGCCCGCCAAGCTAGGGGAGGTGACCAATGGTCAGGTGAGCCAGAGGACAGGTCATAAGTGGGGTGAGATTAAGTGGTTAAGTGCTCATTACAAATCTCTTTAAGTTTTACCCATTTAAGGGAGGGGATCCCCTAAATCATAGGACCTTTGGCCCATGGCTCCACTAGAGTGGGATAGGTGGATCTATCTTAGTTCTAGGGGTCCAATGGCTGGCTATGGTGAGCTTATTTTGGCCACATTTGGATTGATTTAGTTAATTTGGCTCATGGGTTCAATTTGGGTCACTTGGGTTCAAATTGAGTCGATTGGGTTCAAGCATGGGTTTGAGTCCAATTGATTGTTCAAAATGATGTATATGATTGTCATAAAATGTTTAGAGGACTATTGGGGTGGTTTTGAATAGGTTTGGGGGATCAATTTGGCTTGATTTGGATATTTAGTCAAATTTGGGCATGTTGGATTAGCTTGGGCTTGGGTTAGGCTAGAGTGGGTTCAAAGGCCAATTGAAGGTTCCAAATTTTCAAGGGGGGTGTTAGGAAGAGTTCTTGATATTAATTGGGTGGAGATTTTGGGATTAGGACATTCAATTTGGTTGATTTTGGGTATGTGACACATTTGGGGAAATTTAGGGATTTTGGATTTGTTTGGACTTGGGTGAGGTTTGGGCTCAAATTGGGGATAATTGATGGTTCAATATGGTTTAGGGGAATGTCATGAATGGTTTAGAATTTAAAATTGGGGGAAGTTGATTGTCATTGGGTTTAATTTGGAGAGATTTGGTCATATGGTCAAAATTGGGGCTATTTGCTTTGGGTTCAAATTGAGCTCAAATGTGGGTCAAATTGGCCTTGAATTTGATTTCAATTAGGATTGGGGATGTTTAATTAAAGTTTAGAATTGGAATTGGAGAGAATTGAAGTCAATTTGGTAGACATTGGGGGTGATTTGGGCATTTTGGGCCTTAATGGAAAATTTGGGGCTTTTGGTTAAATTAGGCAAATCTGGTCAAATTGGGTCAAAAAAGTGCTTTAAATTGAAATTGGGAATATTTGGAAGGTTTTAGAAATTTGTAGAAATTTTTGGAATTTTTGGTCTTGGAGGGGCATTTTAGTAATTTTGGGTTTTTTTTAATAGATTTGGGGTGTCTTAGGTATTTTGAGTGATGAGGAATATTTTGGGATGATTTTTAGGAGATTTGGTAATTTTGATTGTATTTAGAATTTTTAGGAAAAATTAGGACTTAAGGGTAAAGGGGTCAAAAGTTTTGATTTTTGGTAAAATTTGGAGTTGAGAGGGATTGATAACCCATTTGAGATACGGACCAAGGGAATTCCTCATTTGGACCCTCCATGTACTGGAACAAACCAAACCCTAGCTTGGGGCTAAGAGCTTGGGGAAACCACCCACATGAGTTTCCAAAAGAGTAGGGGATAAGGCCTAAGCCTCAGAGAAATGGGTATATTTGGTTTAAGGTTGTGAGGTAGTGTGCGAGAGTGCAATGTGCAAGTGTGTGTGTGCCAGCCTCAGACCAAACAGGGCCATTTCTAAGGCTTGACCATCATATAGAGAACTCCTCTTGAGCTTCCTTATGCTTTGTGTCATCCTCCTAAGCATTTAGAGGTTAGACTTTAAGCATTTGAGAACTCTAAGTGAAGCAAAGAAGTGTTTTTTTAAATTTCTATGGGGTGAGGGTTCCATTGCTAGTTTTCTAAGAAAGTCACCAGGAAAGTCCTATGGCTAGACCCTAGGCTACTCTAAAGAAATACTAGACCTCAACAAAAGTGAGGTCAACATTGGTTCAGTTTCTTTGTAAGGTACGCATCTCCTAATAACAAGTTCCTTGCATTATTTATATAAATATGGGTCATCCCAAAAATAAAATTTGGCATCATGGATAAATTTTTCCTGGTTTTGCTTTAGTAATTCAGGTGGTAAAATATCACTTACAATATAGTTTACAATATCAGCATACTACGGTAAATTATATTCCTTAATATTGTAAAGTTGTTCATCAAGAAAAGTTTCTATGATTTTGTTTTCAAAATAAGATAGTTCATGTTGCTCTAACCTAGATAAATGATCAGCAATTTAGTTGTCAGATCCTTTTCTATCCACAATAATGAAATCAAATTCTTGCATTAGAAGTACCCATCTAATTAATCTTGACTGAGCATCCTTCTTTTGCAATAAGTATTTGATAGCAGAATGGTTTGTATGCAATATACATTTAGTTCCAATTAAGTACGACCTAAATTTTTCAAAAGCATATACAAGTGCTAGTAACTCTCTTTCAGTAGTGGTATAGTTAACTTGAGCTTCATTAAGAGTTTTACTAGCATAGTATATAACTTCAAAAATTTTATCAAACCTTTGCCTAAAACAGCTCCAATCACATAATCACTATCATCACACATAAGTTCAAAAGGTTTCTCCCAATCAGGTGAAACTATTATTGGGGTGGTGGTTAATTTTTGTTTAATAATTCAAAGACATTTAAGAATTCTTCATTAAAATCAAATTTTTTAGCTTCTTCTAAAAGTTGGCATAGAGGTTTAGTAATTTTTTAAAAATCTTTAATATAACATATATCGAACCCAGAATGTCCTAGAAAACTTCTTACCCCTCTCACAATAGTTGGAGGTGGCAGTTTCGTGATGATTTGAATTTTTACAGGGTCTACTTGCATGCCATATTCAGAAATTTCATGCCCAAGTACGATTCCTCCTGCAACCATAAATAGACATTTCTCCCAAATTAGAATTAAATTTGTTTTTTCACATAACTCCAACACTTTTTCTAAGTTATTTAAGCAAACGTCAAATGAAGTCCAAATACAAAAAAATCTTCCATAAAAACTTTTATTCCATTTTCAATCAGATTACTAAAAATTGACATAACACATCTTCGAAATGTTACAAGTGTGTTACATAATACAAAGGGCATTCTTCGGAAAGCAAATGTTTCATAAGGACTAGTAAATGTAGTCTTTTATGGATCCACATGAGCAATTAGTATTTGATGATAGATGTTATATCCATCTAAAAAGCAAAAATATTTGTACCCAGCAAGTCTATCCAACATTTGGTCTAGAAAAGGTAAAGGAAAGTGATCTTTCCTAGTGGCGGCATTTAATTTTCTATCATCAATATAGATTCACCAACTAGTGACTTATCTTGTGTTTATTAATTCATTTATTTAATTAGTCAAAACTGTCACTCCTCCTTTTTTAGGAACACAATGAATCAGACTTACTCACGCACTATCTGAAATAAGATATATAACTCCAGTATCCAGCCATTTTAAAATTTCTTTCTTAACTACTTTTTTCCTTAATGGATTTAACCTCCTTTGCGGATCAGCTTTAGGTTTATGTTTTTCATCCAACATAATTTTATGCATGTAGATCGAAGGAATGATTCCTTTCATATCAGTTACTGTCCAACCAAAATCATTTTTGTACCTTCTCAAGGTTTCTAGTAATTTATGCTCTTGTAAATCATTCAAATTTGAGGATACAATAACTGGTAATGCAGATAACTATCCTAAGAACTCATACTTCAAATGATTTGGAAGTATTTTCATCTCAAGTTCAAGAGGTTTTATGATAGATGGAATTAAACTTTTATTATCATTTTCTGTAATATCCAACATTTCAAATCTTTCATAAACATAATCCAGTTCTTCATTATCTTTCTCATCAAATTTATCTTCAATTTTATTTTCATCCTTACATTTCAAATTTTCTTGTTCAAGTTTCTCTTGATAATTTTCCTTAAAATGCCATCTTTTAAGTAGTCCCAAATTTTCATTAGAAAGCATTCATCATCTTTTTTTGTTGCAGGGTATTTCATAGCTTTTGATATATTGAATGTCACTTCCTGATCATTAACTCTCATAGTTAACTCTCATTTTTGAACATCTATCATGGCTCTTCCAGTTGAAAGGAATGGTCTTCCTAAAATTATTGGAATTTCTTTATCTTCCTCCATATCTAAAACAATAAAGTCCACAGGGAAGATAAATTTATCAACCTTTATTAAAACATCTTCAAAAACTCCTTTAGGATAAGTAATAGAATGATCAGCTAGCTGAAGGGTTATTAATGTAGGTGAAATTTCTCCTATTACCAACTTATGAATGTTGATAGAGGCATGAGATTGATGTTGGCTCCCAGATCACATAAGGCTCTTCTAAAAAACTTTTCTCCAATAGCACAAGGAATACTGAAGCTACCAGGATCTTTAAATTTTTCTGGATGCTTTTTCTGAATAATTGCACTACACACTTCACTGAGTGCGACTGTCTCATTATCTGAAAACTTCCTTTTCTTATTTAATATATCCTTCATAAATTTCACATAGTTGGGCATTTGTTCTAAGGCTTCAACAAAAGGGATATTTACAGTTAATTTTTTTAAGGATTTCTAGGAATTTAGAAAATTTTTTGTCTCTCTTTTGTTGTTTCAAACATTGAGGAAACAGAGGTGGTGGTCTTTATATAGTGATTTTCATTAGTTTAAGCAGATATTTCAAATCAGGATATATATTATCATGTCCATTATCAGTTTGCACCTTCTCTTTTTCAACTTAACATCTATTTGGACTATTGATTCCAATTCTTTTCTACTTCTTAACTGTATAGCCTAAATTTGTTCTTTATTTTGATCTTTTGAGTTAGTCTCAACATAAATAGGGAAGTTCTAGAAGGTCTATTACTAAGTGCAGTAGCAATATGTACCAATTGATTTTTAATATTTTTAATAGCAGCTCCTTGACTTTGTAATTGGTTTCCTTGACTTTACAACTGATTCCCTTGATTTTGCAATTGATTACCCATGTTTAATAACAATTCTTCCATAGACAACTTCTTTTCCTTAACTTATGGGTTCCTATTGAAACCTGGAGGATAAGAATGTCTATAATTGGTGTTTCCCTGGTTGTTCGAATTTCTCAATGGGTTTACAGAATTATTCCCCCACTGCAGATTAACAGCAGTAGTGTTTTTATTCCAGTTTAAGTTTGGGTGGTTTTTCCAACTCTGATTATAATAATTAGAATAAGGATTGTTAGATTTATTATTGATAACATTTAAAGTCTCATAATATGATTGAAAATTTACTATATGTCCCAATGAATTTTCCTTTGACATCTGAGGCGTCAGAGTATAGTTCAATCCGAATTAGTCTATTTTCTTTGAAATCACAGCAATTTGAGAAGCTAACATAGATATTGTATCATAATCATGAATACCCGCTAATTTTTTGGATTTATCCGTTTAGAGGGCCGTTAAAAATCATTAGTAGTCATCTCTTCAATTAACAAATATGACTCATTAAAATGTTTTGACATTAATGATCCACTAGCAGCAGTGTCAATAATCGATCTAAGAGATCCCACTAATTCATTATAAAATGTTTGAATTATTAATCAATCTGATAAAGCATGACGTGGAAACTTATTAAAGAGATCTTTAAATCTTTCCCAAGTTTTAGATATTGATTTTTCTTCAAATTGATAGAAAGATGTAATATCATTTCTAAGCTTGGTAGTTCTTTATGGAGGGAAATAGTTTGACAGAAAATTTTGTGATTGTTCTCCCCAAGTTCTGATAGATCCAGGTGCTAACGAATTTAACCACGCATTTGTTTTATCCCTTAATGAAAAAGAAAAATGTCTAAGTCTGACAGCGTTGTTCGATACTTCACCATATTTATATGTAGCACATAATTCTAGAAAACTAGAAAGATACAAGCTAGGATCTTCATTCGGTGTTCCACCAAATTGATTATTTTGTACCATTTGGATAATGTCATGTTTAAGCTCAAATTAATTAGCAGCTATATCAGAATTTTGAATAGTTAAGTGAATTTCATCAGCTGTAAGGTTAGCATAATCTCTTAAAGGTCTAGGTTGATGCTCATTTTCATGTCTTTGGTTATCTAGATTGTTCGCCATTTTGCTTACAATTTTAAATTCTTTTTGTAGTTTTCAAAATTTTCTAATAGTACGTTCTAATTCCGAATTGTAAGGTAATAAACCTTCGGATCCAAAACTATGCATACACAAATACGAATTAAAGGTTTTCAGATACTACCAAATTTACTATTGCCTCCCTGGCAACGGTGCCAAAAACTTGATGTGTGGCTGCAACCTTGGAATAATGATTTGAAAAGTATTTTAAATTTAGTTATAAAGAATAATTAGTTTAATAATAAAGCTGCTCATCTATAAGCAAGTATACGTATCGCTCAAGTAATACAGGGCTCTACCGGAGTCCTGGTTATCGATCTCACAAGGAAGAAGTAAACCTTAAAGCGTAGCACAGAAATCCAATATTCAAGTTTGCAAAGCACCAAAATTAAATAATAAGATGGTAAAGTTTGCTAGAGAATTTAAAATTGTTAAAGTACTTTCTAAACTTCAGATTAAAGTTAACTATTACTACACTATGTTTTGTAATGTAAGGTTCAAATTTAGAGAAAGTGTCCTCTCCCTTACAATGATATTATGGTGAGTGAATGATATAGGCAGCATAATTATTATATTGTGTCAAATAGGAGTATATCTATTCTTTACCCTCTCCCGAGTGCTATAAAGAACATTGGTTAATCTTAGGTTTAATCCTTAAATCTGTGGTTAGGATGGGAGGATATTGGCTCTCACTCAAGAGCTCCCACTTCAAATCGCCTGAAGGCTAACTCTCGCTTTAATTTCTAAACATTAGAACCAAATTGGGGATTTTAGTCTGTCACCAGAAAATCTCCAATTCTACGTTGAATAAACCATATTTTCTTATTTATTTGCACCCAACCCTCATGAACTACATCACTCATTCGTGGACATTGAATGCAATCTCCAATTTTTTTGTAGAAAGCATAACACTTTCAGATCTTATGTTTCACAACATATTTTAACAATTTAATTGGTCAGGTCGAAAGTAAATGAAGAATGAAGTGAAAAATCATCACAATTTCTTATCTTTCATATGACACATTAATCTAAACTATCACTTCACCATTTATCATTGCAAAGAGAAAGAAAAAAAATCTACTTATAATTCATGAGGAACATACATCAAAACAAAGATTTTTTATATAAAAGAAAGTCATACAAACCATGAAAAGTAAATACAACTTATCTTAATTTCTTCCCTGAGAGAATCTCTTGAAGTTCTTTTGAATCTCTTTTTTTCTTCACTACAACACAAGTCTCTCTTGGAATAGTATGGAAGAAGCAATCCCTCACTTTCCCTCTCCTCCTACAACTCTTTTTGAGAAGAATCCCTCACAAAACAACACTTAACACCAAACCCTAGACTCTAAACTCTCTCTAAAGACTTCCTTTTACTCACACACACTACAAACTCTCTCTAACCCAACACACATCACAAATTATGATGCCCAAAACAATTAAAATAGTTTAGGAACGAATTTCCCAAGAGTTACTTCAAGAATCCCTCCAAAAGTCGTCCAAATACATTGAATCTGGCCTCCACCGACATTGGGCGACGTCGGCGCTGGATACGGTGCCTATGGCACCCTATTGCGTGATTTAGTTCTGAACTTTGTGGAAAAACTCTTCGTCGGCTCCAGAACCTCAAATTCCTAGTGTTTGCCTTTTTTTGCTCTAAATTCGTTTCTTTTGGCTTATTTTTGCTCTATTTGCCTAAAATTATCATACCTGCAGCAAAACATGAAAAATACCTTCCATTAAAGTACAATATCACAAAAAATGAGTATTAAATGTATCTGAAAAATCAAATATATTTTTGGTGCATCAAACTTCAATAAATCTTTTTCTTTTAATGAGTTGTCTTATATCTTGCAAAAACATGATTGTAAACAAAAGATATCCTTATACCATCAAAAGTGGGTTAATGTTGAACAAAATAAATTTTTTGAGTAAAGCATTAGTTCTTTCTCCTTGATCGATGATATTTTTATAAAATATTGAAAAATATTCATTAAAAAGTTTTAAATTTTCTTATAAGGAAAATTAAAATATTTTTTTACTAAGGAAGATATACTTTAGTTGCATAAGCAACATTTGCAACACTAACCCTTAAAATTCCATTGAATTTGAGGTCATTAGTATGGATAACGATAAGCCTTATTTTGCATTAATTAAGCATAAAGAAACATCATATGCAATGTATCATAAGTTAAATATTTAGCCTTACTATCAGTATTTAACTCATAAATTTATAAAACATCATACATACATTGAAACATATTAAATATTTTTACACTTACAAATTTCCAGTGGTTGGTCTAGGATAGTTATGAAAATTATTAGTTATTTTGAGCATTTCATTTTCTTTGGAGTTAATAGATCAAGTAGAGGTTGAAATTAGAGTTCTTGAAATTACTGATAAGTTTCTTCCAATTATGTTTTAGATATTTTGTTCATAGACGAATAATCCATTTTTTACCATAATTGATTTAGAGTTAATAGATCAAATATTGGTTGAAATTAAAGTTCCTATTCTAGTATTCTTAGAATTTTAATTTTGAGTTTTTCTTAGTTTATTTTCTATTTGTAAAATTATTTCTAAAAATTTTAAGTGTATTATTATTATAAAGATTTTGTTTTATTATTTTTTATGAAATTCTTGATGCTTTAAGCATCAATATTAAAATTTTCAAGGGTTCCTATTTCTAATTATTCATTTTTAGCATTTCTTACAACATTTGCATTAGCACAATGATATATATGTTTTATAGTTTATGCTAAAATTGTTTGCTATTTAAAAATAATCATTCAAATTTGAACTTCTTTACTGTGTTCTTTGGTAAACTATGCTATGAAAAATCATTGTTTTACTTTTCTATTTCAACTAGTCATATTTGTTCATATATGTTATAAATTTTGCCTCTTTTCTCATATTTGGTTATTTTGTTATCACTCACAAAAATTTTTAATAATTTGGTTAGAGATAATCTTTAACTATATAATTTATGAGTAACTTCTTTATACATAGCTCATTTAAAATAAAAGCTCATTACGGATTGTGTCAGAGAATAATCATCTTTGAATAGAAGTAAAATCTGATTACTACTTATTTGAATATTATTATTATTATTATTATTATTATTATTATTATTATGGGTCTTTCTTCAATAGAATCTCTACTATTACTAGATGAGCTAAACGTGGTCATAATTTTGATTAAAATTATAGATCTCTTATTATTAGTTCTAAATTCTAATCCTACTTTAGAAGTTTAGATGATGTACTTAAATTATTGATTGATCCTAGGTTTTTTGAGTTTTAGCTAAATTAATAGTCAAAGATTTATCGAATAACATTAATAGTCCAAGATATAGAGAATGCAATTTCATGTTTGAGGCCAATAGGTTCGTTTTTTTAAGATCCTTTTGTTTGGTAGGTTGCACAATTTTTATACTATTCAAACTTAAAGAGTTCATTATTCTAAAATGAATCATATAGATCAACAATATAATTTATGATCGTGGGGAAAATCACATCCATAAAACTGTAATTGTAATGTAACAACTTCAAATAAGTTTAAATTACACAATAAGGACCTCAAGTATGAAAAAATATAAAAATATACTGGATAATGATATAAACTATCTTTCATAACTACCATAAAGGATTGTGCCCAATTTAAATATCTACAATCTTTTAAGTCTGTAAAGGTGGATGTATTTAATCATCTAAAGCTCAATAATTTAAAAGCTATTTGTACTAGTCCTATAAGAATGCATTTATATTCTTCTTTAAACATGTACAAATCTTATGAGCTAATAACTATTTCTTGTATGGTTATCAATGGCTCTATAGTTTTGTATATATTATAAAGCTAATTGTATTAGTCTTATAAAAATGCATACATAATCTTGTTAAACTTATACAAATCTTTCTAAGCTAATAATGGGATATTATTTTCTATTTTTTGTATGGTTATCACTTGTTTAACAATTTTATATAAAGCATGTCCTTTGAAATTAATGATTCCTATTTTGTAGATGAATTTTTTTTCTTTTAGAAATTGACCATCTATTTAACTCTACTTCACAAGTAGGATATTCAACTAACTTTATATTTTTCATGTCTATATTCTTAATTGAGGAAGATCTGTTATCTTATATAAACTATTATTCAAAGTAGAAGCCATAACAGCGTGAACGCATATAACAACATTAATTGAACCATACAACTGAGAAGATAAGCCATGGAAGTATTAAAAAAATGTTCTGACAATCAACATGAATCAAGGGCTTACTATCCACAATCATTAGGTTAAGGCTCATACAACAAAGTCATAGTTAATTATTACAACTCATGCCAAAATTATGATGACTGCAAAAGGTTGAACAATCTAAATAAGATGAGAGTGAAAATCCTCATACATAATATATTGATCTTCTTATATACTATACTCATGCTACATTAAGAAAAAAAAATAGTATGAATAGTAGAATGACATTTCAAATAGAAAAATATATATTATTTAATATTATAAATATTAATTTGAAAGAAATTAAAATAATATCATAAAATTGATAATTCATATAGTTTAGATAACAAAAATTAAGTTATTTTATTTTATTTATTTATTTATAAAAGATTTTTTTTTGTAGCTTTTAAAATCAATGAAAATTAAACCAGAATGCAGCAGTCATAGAACATATGCCATGCCAGCGCTTGTTGGTCCACAGGGCACGTCAGCTCAGCTTAGCCAACTTTTGAATTGTTCTTTAATGTTTTTAATTTCTATATGCTTATTAAACAAACTGTATTTTAAAATCAGATCTTCAACCGGAATATCTGTAGATTGTCTTAAATTATAAAATATCTGAATCAAACAAAGTTTATGGTAATTAAATATATATAAATAACAAATTGCCATTATTAAAATTAAATGAACAATGTTATTCAACCGATCGCCTCTCGCTACACAGTCCGCTACACAGTCCGCTACAAAGTTCAATCTGCTGCCAACCTTGCGGTTCACACGCAAACTTTTTTAGTCCATTTCCCACTTCCCAGCAGCTTTTCTCAATCTTCATTTTCAACGGAGTCACAAAAATATCCAAATTTGCCAACGGTCAAAAGCAATATTTTACAATTGGAATATTATAGAAGGTTTTCATAAATGATAATGTCAGTGGGGCTTTTGTGTAAATGTCCCTTCTTCTTTCGGATGCCTCTTTTGTCTCTCCTCTTCTTTCTCACAGTGGCGCTTAACCCTGGCTCCAAATTTCCCAACCAAAACTACTTTTCATGCTCATCCCTATCTCTCTTTCCACAGCCGGTGTACTTGTTTCGATTCTTCTCATCGCCCGTCAACATTTTGCTCGATTACCCTCACCAGTTCTTATCCTATATAACAAACAGACGAGGCATTTCCCATTTCACTGATCGATTACTTAGGGTTTTTAGTGTCCCCTTGTTTTACTTCCGTGGTGCTGTATTTTGGGGTGTGGCGGTTGAGGTTTAGGGTTTTCTGGATGGAGGAGGACTCTAAACCAAAGGGATTAGAGAGCTTGTTAGCGGCTCGCAGATCTCTTCAAGCAAGCATTGATCGGTCTCGCGCACTGGCCTCAGCGCTCGAACGTGCTGGCCCCCGCATCGATGAGATCCAGCAGCGTCTTCCCTCTTTGGAGGCTGCAGTCCGCCCAATTCTCGCTCGCCGCGAGGCTCTAGCGTCTGCAGCAGGCCATATCGACCGTGCCGTTGGCCCTGCCGCCGCTGTCCTTAAAGTATTTGACGCAGTTCATGGCCTCGAGCCTTCCCTCCTGGCAGACCCGGGTACTGACCTCCCTTCCTACCTTTCCCTCCTCCAACGCCTCGAGGAAGCCCTCCGCTTCCTCTCTGACAATTGTACCCTTGCCGTCCAGTGGCTTGACGACATTGTAGACTATCTTTCAGATCATTTATTAGCCGACTCCCGCTTCATCTCTCTCCTCAAGTCATCCCTTGAGTCACTCAAGTCCTCTTCCGCACCACTTGATGGAGGCCTTCTTATTGCCGCCTTAGACAGGCTGGAGGGAGAGTTTCGCCGCCTCTTGGTTGATCACTCCTCCCCCATCCCCATGACCACTTCGGGCGATGACAATGCCATCGCCCCGTCTACTCTTCCCGTGCAGGTCATTGCCAAGCTCCAGGCAATCCTCGAGCGGATGAAAGCAAATAGTCGTCTTAACCGATGTGTCGCGATCTATGTTGAGGTCCGTGTCTCCAATGTCCAAGCCAGCCTACGTGCCCTCAATCTAGACTACCTGGAGATTACTCAGGCAGAATTTGATCACGTGCAGAGCATCCAGGCAGACATTGAGAAATGGGGGCGTCATCTGGAATTTTCAGTGAAACATCTCTTTGAAGCGGAGTACAAGCTCTGTGCTGATGTGCTGGACCGGGCTGGGCCACCGGAATTGTGGACAGGATGCTTTGGAGAGATTGCAGCACAGACAGGTATTCTAGCCTTCCTCCGTTTTGGGAAGACAGTTACTGAAAGCAGGAAGGATCCTATTAAGCTGCTTAAGCTTCTTGACATATTCAACTCTTTGAACAAGCTAAGATTGGATTTTAATCGGCTATTTGGTGGTAAAGCTTGTGCTGACATCCAGAATCAAACAAGGGATCTGATAAAGAGGGTGATCAATGGTGCCTGCGAGATTTTTGGGGAGCTTTTGGTTCAAGTGGAGTTGCAGAGAACAAACCCACCGCCATCTGATGGTGGTGTACCGAGGCTAGTTAGCTTCATTACAAATTACTGTAACACCCTTCTTGGGGAGGATTATCGTCCTATTCTTACTCTTGTTCTGGTCATACAAAGAAGCTGGGAGCAGAAGAAATTCCACGACAGTCTTCTTGTTGATGCCATCCTGAATATAATGAAGGTCGTTGAAGCCAACTTTGAGAACTGGTCCAAACTTTATGAGGATACTACGCTTTCATATCTCTTCATGATGAATACCCACTGGCATTTCTTTAAGAACTTGAAAGGAACCAAGCTTGGTGAGCTTCTGGGCGATACATGGCTAAGGGAACATGAACAGTACAAGGACTATTATGCTAATTTATTTTTTAGGGAGAGCTGGGGAAAGCTCCCCTCATTATTAAGCAGAGATGGTTTGATTCTTTTATCTGGAGGAGGAAGGGCTACTGCGAGGGATCTGGTGAAGAAGAGGTTGAAAGCTTTTAATGAGATGTTTGATGACATGTATCAGAAGCAGTCCAGTTGGATTATTTCTGATAATGATTTGAGGATGAAGACTTGCCAGGTGATTATTCAGGCCATAGTTCCCATTTATCGTAGCTACATGCAGAACTATGGCCCTCTGGTAGAGCAAGATGCCAGTGCAAGTAAATATGTTAAATACACTGTAGAGGGAGTGGAGAAAATGCTAGGATCTCTCTTTCAGCTTAGACTTGAGAGGTCTATGAGCTTAAAGCCTAGACAAACAAATGGAAAAGTTAGCGCTGCCTTGATAAGCAAATGTCACACTATGCCAACCGTTGCGGGAGGATGATTCACCCCCTGATTTCCTTAAAGGGGATGAAACATGCAGTTCTTGTATATACTCTGGTTCCCAATTGGAGTCTGAGAGCTATCCCACAATGTTTTTGCGGTAACAAGTGCATATTTCTACTGATAAGCTGATGAAGATGCATTATATCTTTGGATCCCAAGTAGTTTATGATGGAATCACCTAATTGGAGAATACCAGCCATCCCACAAAAAGATACGACCTTTCATAGTTGGACTCAGGATACTGGTGCGTACACAATCTTCTTATGTTTGAAATTCTGGGTGATGGGTCCTGGCAAATTTCATGTAGTGTGGGCATCTCATTTCTTTTAGTACGTGTTTTTTAGTTATTGTTTCTCCTCTAAATGTGTCTTCCTTTCTTTTAAAGTTCCTAATCATTCATTATTGGACTGTTAGGATGAGGAAGTAAAATGTACATTTAGGATATTTTTAGTAAATGTATTAATTAAGAATCATTACCCAGTGCATCAATGTTCTGTCGTTATCACAGTGCATTCTAATCTGCTTTGTTTTCTTGCGTGCTTATTTCAGGTGGCATGGTTGTTTCTTTCTCATTTGGTTTTTTTGTAGTTCTGTATGAGACATTTGGACACTACAACCCAGATAGCCTAGTCACATCTCGATTGGTTTTTGCTACAGAGAAGTAAAATTGCTTCACATCTATTTTATGAAAAATGATTTAAACCCCCGAAAAGAGTCCAAAACTATAGAAAAAAGCACATGTTAGATCTTGAGTAAATTGAGCAATGCATTCTTCAGCAGTTCTGTGAATGAGAGTTGTTTGTTGGAGTGTTTGGTTGAATCCTTTCTCCCATTTTATTCCAGTCTTAACTAGTTTGACGTTTATTTTGGTTTTGTTCGAGGCAGGTTTTTCACTACATTGCTATTCTCCACATTTAGTTGGATATAATTTCCATGGTGCTTTGTAGTCATTTTTTAAGGTTAAATTTAGCTTTTTAAAACTGGATTTGCTGGAGTGTGGAAAGCAAGCAAGTCATTTTGAGCTAAATCTATTAATTTTGAGGAAATCATCCTTGAGTCGAAGCTGATTGACTTTAACACTTAGATTAAAATTCAGGCCATTGTCAAATGAGTTTCGAACAAAATTTCCAGCTCTCTCTCTCTCTCTATATATATATATATATCTCTTTATATATATATATATATATATATATATATATATATATATATATATATATATATATAGATGCATGTATGAGGTGACTTATGAGTAGTTCTCTTTGAAGTCAATATCAAACTTATCATTTTTTGGGGCCAGCTTCATCACTTTTTTCTTTTTCTTTTATTCCCGTTTGGTGTTGAATGAGATGTTAACGTATCTTGTGAAATCTTTTTGAACTTTTATCCATGATTTATTAGGCCTATCTTTTTTACCTTCTAATATGTCAACACTAATTATTTGATATATTTTCTTTTTTTAAGGATTAGAAGTATATACTGCATCTCCACCACAAATGGATCAGAAGATGGGCAGACAGGCTATGTTATGATGGTCCCACTTACTGCTAAAGATTACTACACTCACCATCCCAACTCTTGCTAAATAGTAGAAGAACTAGATGCTAGGAGAAGCCATCACTAACCGTAAGAATGATCACTGCCAAAAAATTATCCTCTTGTCCAGTATAAGCTTTCAAACTCAACACAAATTACCCAAGTAAAAACATTGATGAGGAGAACTCACCATTAAGAAAAGCAAGAAGTTCTTAACCAGAGAGGAAAAAAAAGAGGAGAAAAGGAATCATCAGAGTTCATATGCTAGTGGATATCTAGTTTTTTGGCTAGATATGGAGGCCAGAGGAAATTCAAGCAGCCCACAACCAAGATCAAGTTGGAGAGATGGATATTCCCGTTGTTAGTCGCCTAGTGTTTATAAGTTAATTATAGACATTTTCATTTGCGTTAAAACTCATGCATGAATAATAATGCTTAGATCTATAAATTTGATTTGATCATCTTATCTACGCTGATATTACAAGAAGTTTTCTTATAAATGGTTGCATATATGTTCATTTTCCTGGGTTTTGTTTTGAAGGTCAAATTTATGTATGATATGGTGATGAGGATGACTATATATATATATATGATCAGGGTTCCTGATAATGTAAACATTTTTTAGTTGCCATTGGGTTCAATGGATTGAATTTGTTGCATGGAGCTTTGTATGTCCTTCGATTATACGTGGAGCTTGCTTGGATTCAGTTCAGTTTTGTCATGTATCCTTTGCTATTTGTTATTTTATCAAGTTAGAGAATAACATGGCTTGCCCATGTGAGATTCTCGCACAACTTCAGAAAATTTGGATACCTTTTGCAAGATTGTGTGTTAGGACGGAGCAGGTGAATGTAAAGTAATGAGCTCAACGGTTTTCACTTGATTTCATGTAGAAAGCAAGAATCCTTTTATTGTCGCTCTGCTTTGAGTTGAATGACTTGGATTTTGCATGGGATATATTTACTAGCTTTCAATTTCAAAGAGAATGTTTCATCATATTGCACCCAAATGCATGCTCAATCCTAAATAATTTATGTTCATGATTCTGCTATATGAAGTTTATGCTTTGAATGCAATGAACTTGTCATATGAAATATTATACTTTGTTGCTATCATTTGAAATATTATTAACTTGCAGTCTTAATGAAAAAGCAACGCTACTTGTGGCTAAATATATGCAAATCTTGGCTATAAGGTCTCATGTAAAATTGATAGATTGTTGAGTGGTCCTTTCCTAGGTGAACGATTCGATGAGATTGCCCATAACTGTGAGAGAAAGGTTAAGGCAGTTTGCTTCTTTTAATTTGGAGAAGTGACTGATGACTGATAATGCATACGGTTTATTGAGATCCTTTTTTATTTCTAATATGGATAAGCTGGTTGATGAGCATGGAACGATGAAACTAGGCGAATGCTAAAGAAAATGTGATGCACCAAACCATGAAACCTATTTAGTTGAATTTTGTGAATAAATGACTCCATATGTTTAATGCTTTACCATAATGATGAGGATTTGCTATCATTCATGTATATTGATCCTTCCAGTGATTAAGTACTTGCCATTGACAACTATTTATGTGACCTTTTTTTTTTTCCAATGAGAGCAAGTGGAAATACATGAAATGAAAAGTCTGGTTCAGGCTTGTTGGATTATTTGAGGTGAATGCATAGTATACAGTCGTATCTACATAGAGATGTTATGTTATAGTGTTGATGGATCTTGTGTATATGATATTAATTGAAGTGTTGAAGATGTATATTGCCTTGTAAGATATACCATTTTTCAATGGAAAAACAGTTATTGATAGTTTGGGGGGTATTCTGAAATTTTAATTTGTTCAATTTATAAAAGTTAAATTTTCTGAAATAAAAGGAGTTGGGTATTCTCAATCTTTTTTGTGAAGCATTGTTGCTTTTTCTGTCTAAATGTGATGATGTTGAATATGAACATAAAAATTAATATTTATCATTTGGTTAGTATGTAACATAACTACATGATCCATTCAAGAATTATTAAAAAAAAATAATTAGAAAGTATTTGAATATTATGCGAAGTTTACAAATTTTATATTAAATATTTTTTATCTTTAGACTTTTATGTTCGAATAGCACATAGTGATGATCCTGTAGTTATTGCTAATGTTGATATCATTCCTTCTTTCAAAAAGTGATGGGTGTCAGATGATGGACTTCATAATGTTTTTTTTTTTCGGGGAAAGGTGAGCTCAAAGGACAATATGTGCTATTCGAACCTGCGACCTTTCAGTGGAAACTACATCCTCAACTAGTATATTCAAGCCCAAATAGGTTTACATTGGGGTTGCAAATGAGTGGATTTAGAGCTCGAGCCACGTGTGGCATGAGCTTGACTTCATTATTTAATTAAGTTTGAGCTTAAGCTCGAGCTCAACTCTGAGTGTGAGCTGACTCATGTGCCGAATTTCTTATTATAAAAAAAATAATAATATTAATTCAAGTTAATGCTATAATAAAATGATAAATACAATAAAAAATTTAAAATAAATAATAAGAAGTAATTCAATATAAATTATAAAGTATAATATTTTAAACAACAATAAATATAGAGAGTCTTGAATTTTAATAGATTTTTAGTGTATTTAATATTAAATATTTTCTCAATCGAGTAGCATCGTGACCAAAAAAGTCGTGTTGGGACTGGCTTGTGCTTTTGGTTGTTTGTTTGCTCATTGAGCTCAGCTCAAGAGCCACTTATCAAGTTGAACCCAAGCCGGCTCCGAAGTTGGCTTTTAGCTCAGTTGTACCACTAACCTACATCAAACACTCTAGAATCATTGAAATTTTTTTTTTGTTTTGCTATTTGAGTTTTTAGACATGCTTTGAATTTTGCATGATTACAAGTGATTACATTGATGATATGAAGCTGATGACTTCAACATTGCACAATAACAAATTCATTTAGGAACTAGAATGTCTAAGAAAATACAAAATGATCATGGGTGACCACCTATCCAAATTGCTTGATGAAATGCCTAGAATTTTGATAGAAATGAGTATGCTACTCTTTTCTGAAATCTCTAAATATGCTTTATTTTTATGAAATGTTGAGGGAGAACTCTCATAAAGAGAAATATGAAATTCGGAAAGAATTTTAAAATTCTGCATGCTGTCAGTCACCACTTCATGCTTACCATTTATTAACATAAATGCTAGCCATTTGTGGTTTGTCATCACCCTACATACTTGTTAATCAACATGAATATTTACGCTGACATCGGCACTGACATGGACACTGATCCCCGAATATTATGCTTAAGATTTAAATATGAAATTATACTTTAATTATTTATAATATGGGATACTACGCAAATATACGTATCATTTATCAAGTAATATAGGACTTTTTGATTAAGCTCTGAGATATCGAACCCACAGGGAAATGTCTAAAATTTTAAAGAAATAAGAAAAATAACTTTTTACATTTTTAAAATGATTTGTAAAGTATGTTTTAAGATATAAAGTTTTTCAAATTTGTTTTTAGTATTTTCTGAATAAAAAATAAAGCAAACAACTAAAGTTAACACAACTATAAAATAGTATGAGCAAATGAGAATAAAATACATTTTTTTCCCTTTCAATGAATCAGTAATAATTATGAAATTTCGTTGTGGAAGTATCTAAAATGTGTTGTGCTAAATAGAAGCAATTATATTCTTTACCCTTACTTGGTTC
This sequence comes from Papilionanthe hookeriana x Papilionanthe teres, assembly GCA_022702705.1. Classification (NCBI taxonomy): domain Eukaryota; kingdom Viridiplantae; phylum Streptophyta; class Magnoliopsida; order Asparagales; family Orchidaceae; genus Papilionanthe; species Papilionanthe hookeriana x Papilionanthe teres. Next base: position 143,850,734 of record CM040429.1, on the reverse strand, counting down.
TATAAAGAACATTTGTTAATTTGATGTTTTGAAATCATGTAGATGGGTTAGACATGGAAGATACTAGCTCTCACTCTAGAGTTCCCTCGATTCCCTCCACCTGGGGGCTAACATCACATAACAAAATTTAAAATATCAAACCAAATTAGAGGGCCTTAGTCTATCACTCTAAAGTCCTCTAATTTTACTCCCCATTAAAACCATATCTTCTTATTTATATGCACCCAACCATATGGACTACAATTCTCATCCATACAATTGCATGTGATTCTTTCCAGTTGTTGATTGAGACAATACCGCATTGGTTCTTACATATTCTCACAACAAATTTTAACATTTTAATTGGCCAAATTAATAGGTAAATGAAGTGCAATGTAGTGAATCATCACAACTTCTTCCAACATTGAAATCCTATACTTCACACAACTTCTTTCCATAATTTAATTACTTCATCATTTAAAAGGAAAAAAGATAAAGAAAACTGCTCAGAATCCATAGAGAAACACAATCACAACTTGATTTGAAAGTAAAAATCATGCTGAAAACACAATAAGTCTTACTTTAAAACCAAATGTAAAACAAAGATAAACACTTATATGAAAATCCTCTCCACAAAACTCTTAAAGTTTCGTTTAAACTTTGCTTTCCCTTTACAAGATACAATAGAGATTGGCGCCCAACTCCGTTGACTCCGAATCTCTATTCTACTCTTAATAAAAACTAGATACAATTGATAATAAAAGTGGATGAAGTCGAAATGTGTGATCTCAATAACTCACTAACATAAATTTTACTCTTAACATTAATCACACCTTCCAACAACAATCCTTTTTCTGATCTTCAAGCCTTCTTTTTAAAATTTTCCAAAAAGTGTCTTGATGTCTCTTCAAAATATGTCCAGATTCAATTTATCCACCAAAAATGCATCCATCCGTTCAAATTTTAAATGAATTTTGGCGCTGATGGGAGGTTAGTGAAGTTTAAACCAAAGGATGCTTCAAAAACCCTTTCAAATTTGCTCCAAAATCAAATAAAATTCGTCACTTTAACTGTGGCGCCTATGCGCCAAGGGTTCGGCGCTTAGCCGCCAGAGGCCAATTTTGTACACCTTTCAATTTTTGCTCCAAATTTGATCTTTTATTGCTCTTTTCATTATAGTCAGTCATTTTAATCATACCTACAAGAAAAACACAAATATATCTTCCATTAAAGTGCAATATAATCAAAGATAGGTATAAAAATGTATTTAAAAACATTATATATTTTAGGTATATCAAAATCCCTCAAACTTAAAATGTTACTTGTCCTCAAGTAACACTTAATCACATAAAAAATCTTAACACATAGATTATCTGAATGAGTTTCTTTAGGAATGTTTCAAAATTTTGTTCTAGAAATGAAATAGTCCAATTTAGAAAAAAATTTAGTAAATGAGACTAACTTAAAGTTTAGAATGTTCTTAAGTAAAGGATATTGACAAGTATTAGTTCGTATCTAATTCAAAAATATTTGTAGATTTTTTAAAATATAGGATTCAAACATTTCATTTTCCTCACTTAAAAATTTTCATTTAAAAATAATGTTACTTACTATGTTATAACCTTAAGCTTTAGATTTTCTCAAAACTTATATTTTAAACTTTAGTTATGGAACCAATTTTTTACTAGGCCCTTAAATCCTCAAGCTTCTCCTTCCTTTTACATACTATTTTTCTCCTTTTTCTTTTTCTTTTTCTTCTCTTTTTTTCTCTTTTTTCTAAGGTAAGGATTACTGTATCTAGATAGGTTTTTAATGATTTTGACTTCCACTATTTCATTTACAACAAAGGTTTGATATGTATCTTTCACTTAAAAGTCATAATAACAGTGTTGAAAATTATTTTTTCAATAAAAGAAATTTAAGCTTTGAAAAATAAAATGTCAAATCTTCTATTTATCCAAAAATACAACACTTCTTACTAAAGATAGTTTAATTATATTTAATATTCTTTACTAAGAAAATTTTAACTTTAAATTTTTCATCATTACTATAAATTTTAACTAAATTCTCGTACTCATTTCTATATTCAAAATTTTGCTTCCCTAATATAACTTTTTATACATAATTATTTTCAATCAAAAATCAAATTTTATTTAAGTATTCTTGAGAATAAATAAAATTTTAGTTTTTTTTTTTAAATTTATTTTTTAAATTTCTCCCCCCCCCCAAACTTTAATTTTTAATTAGGATAAAACATTTAAACATAAAAATGATACATGGGTAGGAATTAAAAAACTAGAATAACATGCTTGCATAAATTTTTATATCCTAAATATGCAAGTAAAACAGTTTAAAAACAGTAGATCAAATTCAGTTTTTCATTAAATAGAAATTTTAAAATTTTAAAGGACTTCTACAATAGTGGAGGTTTTCAAAAGCATATACACACCAACTTGACATAACACAAATCACGACATACTAGAAAATAAATGGTAGCAAATTTTGAAAAGTTTAAACATGCTATATAAATAGTGGTTTCTAATAGTGTTCTAAATTTTTCTAATATTTATAGGAATTAAATTAGACACTACTAAAACCTTAAACACTAGAAACACATAAAAACATTTACTACCACAAACACATCACATATTACATCATAAAACATCGATCCAACACATAATCATATAAATGTACATAATAGAAATAGTCCAACTATAATCTACACAACATCAGAGTCCATAGAAAAAAACATCACATCACATATGAGAACATTAAATAAAAGCATAACAACACATAAGAAAATCACATAACAACATCACAAACTCAACACAACAATCCTAATCATCATCCTCATCATCACTATTTTCATTCTAGTCTCTGGATGGCACGTAAGGTATATAAAAAAGATGGGGGGAATCTCAGCACTATGATCACCTCTAATCACTCTGTCCATGTACTGCTGATAATTCTCCTCATATTCATCATGTTTTACAATATACCTTTCAATATTTTCAATCTTACCATCCATATCTCTAACATGCTCTCTGGTAAGACTCACCTTCTTCAAAATCTTCTGCAATAATCCAGTTTGTGAATCTTTGGAGGATGATGCATGTGCAGTAGAAGCACGAGAAGTAGAAGCAGCATAAGCAGAAGCACTGGAAGCTCTAAAAGATCCTTCTTTCCAGCCAAATACTGAATGTACAGTGTAAGTTTTCACATTTACACTGGTAATAGGTATAAGTGGCTGAAGAACCTCATCCCATGTTTCAGACTTAACACAAAACTGCTTACAAAGTGAATAAATCAGAGATGGAAATCCCATACCTACAGCAGTAGTAGCTCTGGCACAGTTCAAAATATAATAAAAAATAATAGCTCCAATATCTAAAGGCTTTCCCTGCTGAATACAATGGTTTAGAACAACTCTCTCCCTTGTAACCTCACTGACATGACTTGAAGGCAGAAGCTTAGATGAGATGAAGTAATGTCATGCCTTTGAAGTGACATTCAATTTAGAGGCTTGAAAATTCACTCTTCTTTCATTTGTAATCATCAATAAACCTCCTTCCATCAGTAAGAAAAGTCATAATATCATCTAAGTCCACTGAGAAGAATGATAATTCACTTAAAAACAAAACATCGCATGAGGTAATCGGTAAAAAGTATTAATATCGTAGGTGAAAAATCCACTTGTTGCTCCCTAACCATCACCAAATTTTCCTCTGCTGCTGGCAAGTTAGCATAGAACTCTCTCACCACAGAAACAACTGCAACAGCGGAGAAGCAACAGTATCTTTCTAAATTCCTTCTAGCAATCATCTCCTTAATATCTCCTCCTGGCTTGCTAAAAACTCGTTTTTGAATCAATTTCCGCGATGGAAGTGCATCGACGTAAAGTTTCTCTGCTCTAGAACGGACAAATTTGTCGAAATCAAATTTTATTTTTTCTTTCGAGCATTTTATCTTTGGAGCCATCTCTAAATGTTCAAAAAAAATTCACCATAAATTCCAAATTTAAACTAAACTTGTTAACTCAACTTCCAAAGGCAAACTCCACTAAATCCAAGCAATTTCTCATGCTTTTCTCAAATTTTCACCATGAATAGTGATTTTTAGATTTTTCAATAATGTACTCAAAATACATGGTGAAAATCAAAAAGATTTACTTAGGAGTAGTGATCATACCTTAAGGAATTCAAATCCAACATATTTCGACGAAATCAGCTCTAAAATAATCTCATTTGATGATGCCTTAGGCTTCTATTTTGCGAAATCGAGAGGTTGAAGGTGATGGGGGTGTTAAAAATGGAAAATTTTGGGTTTTTAACTGCAGAAAATCAATTTTCGCCAACTAGCGCCTATGCACAAGGCATACGCCGCTTAGCCGCGAAATCTGGCGCTTATACGCCGTCGGTTTGGCGCTTAGGCGCTAGTGCCCAAATTTTGACAATTAAGTTAATTCTATCAAAAATCCGAGTTAATCACCTTTAATCTCTTCAAATAATTATTTATCCCTATAAACTCTTCTAATACTCCAAAAGTACTCTTTAATTTTCAATGATTCCACACAAATTTCACACAAACACAAATTTATATTACTTAAATATCAAAACACACTTAATACAAACCACAAATTTCTATCCAAACACTTTGGATGAAATTCTCCAATACATAAGTTTAAACACATGTAATTAAACACAAACTTACATTATTGAGATATAACAAACATATGTAAAGTGCAACAAACACAAACATAAAAAAAACACACGTAAAGCACTAAACACACATAATTTAATTCCAATTTCCATTAGGTGGATTATATCCAGAATCACCATTAGTTTCATTTGAACCATCTGGAATGTAAATATGATAAAACGGGTGATGATTAAAAGCTCTTACATCTTCTTCTTCTATCCATTTGTTCTTCAGATACATCGCTCTATTCGCTTCTTCCACATGACTTGTATGACTGAATTGCATTTTGAGTTATCATTCAATGTGCGCTAAATGTACATTACTTTCATTTACCTTTGCATCAATAGACTCCACATCGGCCTCGATTTTCGTAATCCTTTCTGCTATTCCTTGGATACTCACAACCAGAAATCCATTATATAACTCTTGCGCACTATCACAAATAAACTTCTTCTTGTTGGCATCCTCTTTCTTCTTAACTTCGCTCTCCCAAGAAGACATTTTTGCACTCAAAATACTCTTTTTAAGACTCAGGAATGAAAATAAGAACTGGGGCAAATATCTCATAAGGCCTTTTTATAAACTTGAGAAGGCACAAAATCGACCCTAGACGTGTTAAAACTTCTTAATAACTCCAAAACTACTCACCCACGATTTAGGCTTCTAGAACCTCATTTTTCATGTTTTTTATAACTGTGGCGCCTATGCGCCAACCAGCAGTGCATAGCCTCTAGTGCACATTTTTGCACAGTTCTGCCAATCGTCAAAATCTTCATTCTGACTCCTCTAAGTCATTAAATAGGGTCAAATAAACACCACTATGGCATATAAACTTCAAATTGCTACCACATAATCATAAAATAAAACCAAATAAAAGCACACAAAGCAAACATAAAACAAAATGACACCGATAAATATGGGTTTCCTCCCACAAAGCACTTAGTTTAACGTCATCAGCCTGACATGCCCAGAGCTTATTCTGAGTGACCCAACATCAGATTCTCATCAGATTTAGATTGGTCGACTGAAAAGTAAGGTTTAATTCTATGACCGTTCACTTTAAATATTTTTCCAGTCTTAGGATCTTTAATATCCACAGCTCCATATGAAGAAACTTTCATCGCCATAAATTGGCCCATCCACCTAGACCTAAGTTTTCTAGTAAAAATTCTCAATCTAGCATTATATAGTAAAACGGTTTTCCCTAGCTCAACATTTTTAATAAGAATCTTCCGATCATACCATAACTACATCTTTTTTTTTATAAATCTTAGCATTTTCATAAGATTCATTCCTTATCTCTTCAAGCTCATTTAATTGCAACAATTTTTTTGCTCCAGCATCTTTCAAATTAAAATTGAATTCTTTAATATCTCAATATGCTTTATGCTCAAGTTCAACTAGTAAATGAAAAGTTTTTCCAAAAATTAGCCTATATGGGGACATTCCTATAGGAGTTCTATAGGTAGTCCTATAGGCCCACAAAGTATAATCAAATTTGATTGTTCAATCCTTTCTATTTGGATTAACAGTCTTTTCCAATATTCTTTTAATTTCACGATTGAATAATTCAACCAAACCACTTGTCTGCGGATGATAAGCAATAGTAATGCGATCGTTAATATGATATTTCTTTACTAACTTCTCCAAAATCGCATTCCTAAAATGACTTCCCCCATCAGTTATGATTACTCTTGATATTCCAAATCAGCAAAATACATTCTTATTTAAAAACTTTGCAACACTTTGAGCATCTAATTGAGGTAAAGCAACAACTTTTATCCATTTAGATACATAGTCTACTACTATCAAAATGTATATATTTTTGAAAAATGGTATAAATGATTCAATGAAATCTAATCCCCAAACATCAAATATTCCAACTTCCAACATATAATTGAGAGACATTTCATTTCTTCTAGAAATATTACCTACATGTTGACATTGATCACAATTTTTAATATAAACATTAACATCCTTAAAAATTGTAGGCCAATAAAATCCAGATTGTAAGATTTTATATGCAGTTTTATCAATTCTAAAATGTTCTCCATAATTAAAATTATGACATTTTTGAATAATTTCATAAATTTCTTCTAAAGGCACACATCTTTGAATAATCATATCCTTTCTTTATTTATATAAAAATGGGTCATCCCAAAAATAATTCTTAGCTTCAGATAGAAATTTCTTCTTCTCCTGGTATGTCAAACCATAGGGTAAAATATTACTGACAATAAAGTTTACAGTGTTGGCATACTATGAAACGCACCACTCAGTAACAGCGAATAATTTTTCATCAAGAAAATTCTCATTATTTTCTTCAGCATCACAGAGAGATTTTTTAGTTTCAAGTCTGGATAGATAATCAGCAATTTGATTATCAGCACCATTCCTATCTACTATCTTAAAAGCAAATTCTTGCAAAAAAAGAATCCATCTAATCAATCTTGGTTTTGCATCATTCTTTTTCATTAAATACTTAATAGAGAATGATCAGTATGCACTACACATTTAGTTCCAATTAAATATGATCTGAATTTATCAAAGGAAAATACTATAGCTAATAACTCTTTCTCAGTAGTGGTAATAATTAATTTGAGCTTTATTAAGAGTTTTACTAGCATAGTAAATCACTTTGAAAATCTTATCATATTTCTGACCTAAAACAACTCCAATAACATAATCACTAGCATCACACACTAATTCAAAATGTTTTTGCCAATTAGGTGAAACTATAACAGGTTCAGTGATTAATTTTTCTTTTAAAGTTTCAAAAGCTTTTAAGCAATCATCATCAAAATTAAAAATTACATCTTTTTCCAGTAAACGACATAAAGGCTTTGAAATTTGTGAAAAGTCTTTAATATAACACCTGTAAAATCCAGCATGTCCCAGAAAACTTCTAATTCCTCTTACATTAGTTGGGCAATGTAAATTAGAGATCACTTGAATTTTTGCAGGATCTACTTCCATACCATTTTCTAATATACGATGTCCCAAAACAATTCCTTCTGCTACCATAAATTGGCATTTCTCCTAGTTAATGACCAAATTAGTTTCTTCATAGCGTTTCAGAACTTTAGATAGATGTTCTGAACATGATTCAAATGAAACTCCAAACACTGAAAAGTCTTCCATAAAAATTTCAATTCCTTTTTCTATTAGATCACAAAAAATTGCCATCATACATATATGAAATGTAGCAGGGGCATTACATAAACCAAAGGACATTCTTCTAAAAGCAAATGTACCATGAGGACTGGTAAACATTGTTTTCTCTTGATCCCTAGGAGCAATTTGAATTTGGTGGTAACCAGTATATCCATCCAGAAAATAAAAATATTTATGCCCAGCCAGTCTATCCAACATCTGATCTAGAAAGGGAAGTGGAAAATGATCTTTCCTGGTGCATGCTTTAATTTTTTATAATCAATGCATATTCATCATCATGTAACTTGTCTTACAGGTATTATTTCATTCTTTTCATTCACAGTCACAGTAACTCCTCCTTTCTTAGGTACACAGTGAATATGACGAACCCATGCACTATCTGAAATAAGGTAGATAATTTCAACATCCAACCACTTTAAGATTTCTTTTTTAACAACTTATTTCATGATAGGATTTAATCTCTTTTGAGGATCAACCCGAGGATTGCAATTATCCTCCATAAGGACTCTATGCATACAAATTTAAGGACTTATTCCTTTAATATCAGCTATTGTTCATCTAAAGGCTTTCTTATATTTCTTCAAAATTTCAAGCAAACTCTGTTCTTCTCTTTCAACTAATTGAGAGGAAATTATAACTTTAAAGTTGAGGAATCACCTAAAAAGATATACTTTAAATGATTATGAAGCATCTTTAAATCAAGTTCAGGAGGCTTTTCAATTGATGGACTAAAAAATTCATCTTTTTCAGTCATGTCCAACATTTCAAAATTTTCATGAACATAATTTAAATCTTCCTCATGAAAATCTTCATAATCTTATAATTCCTCTTCTTACTTGTGTTCCAATTATTTACTTTCAGATTTGTCTTTATAAGTTGACTTGAAATGACATTCACTCAAATATTTGATAACATCCATCCTATAACATTCATCATCTTTACCTCTTGCAGGATATTTCATTGACTTTGAAATATTCAATGAAACAGTTTGATCATTAACTCGCATCGTTAATTCCCCTTTTTACACATCTTTCATCGCTCTGCCTGTGGCTACAAAAGGTCTCCCTAAAAATATGGATATCTCTTTATTTTCCTCCATATCCAACATAACGAAATCAACAGGAAAAATAAATTGATCCACTTTCACCAAAACATCTTCTATAACTCCTTTAAGATATGTGATCGAACGATCAGCTAATTACAAAGTTACAGTAGTAGGTGATATTTATCCTAATCCTAGTCTTTTGAATATTGATAGCGATATAATGTAAATACTTGCACCCAAATCACATAAAGCTTTTCCAAAAATCTGTCTTCGATTGCACGTGGAATTGTGAAACTTCCAGTACCTTTAAGTATTTTAGGATGCTTTTTTCTGAATTATTGCACTACACTCTTCACTAAGTTCAACAGTCTCATTATCTTCAAACTTCCTTTTTTGTTGAGAATATCTTTCATAAATTTCACATAGCTTGGCATTTGTTCTAAGGCTTCAGCAAATGGAATATTGATTGTAAGCTTCTTAAATATCTCCAAGAATTTTGAAAATTTCTTATCCACTTTTTATTGTCAAAGTCTCTAAGAAAATGAATGTGGTGGCTTTTCTAAATCAACCTTAGGTGGAGAAATAGGTCTTTCCAAACATTTCGGAGCGTCCTCTTTTGGTTTTTCAATTTCTCCTTTCTCTACTTCAGTCTCTTTTTAAACTCTACCTTTCAATTCTTTTCCACTTCTCAACTGAATAGCTTGTACTTGCTCTTTAGTCTTGTCTCTTGGATTTATTTCAGTATTACTATGAAACGTTCCTTGAGATCTATTACTTAATAAATTGGTAATCCGTCCCAATTGATTCTCAATATTTATGATTGTAGCTCTTTAACTTTGCAATTGATTTCCCATTTGTAACACCAGTTCTTCAACAGAATACTCCTTCTCCTTAAATTGTGAAGTATTGTTAAAACCTGGAGGATAGGTTGGTCTATAATTATTATTCCCTTAGTTGTTCTAGTTTCCCAATGGGTTTACTTGGTTGTTCCCCTATTGGTGATTACTACCACCCTGATTATTGGTATTCCACTTAAAGTTTAGATTATTTTTCCAACCTGGGTTATAATAATTGGAAAAAGGGTTATTAGGCTTACTTATGGCATTTAAGGTTTCTGATGAAGTTTGAGAATCAACCATTTGGCCTAATGAATTTTCTTCAATCATGGAAGTTGGCTGAGAAAATTCATTCCAAATTGGTCCATCTTTCTTAAATTGCAGCAATTTGATTTGCTACCATCGCAAAAGCATCATTTTCATGAATGTTGACTACCTTTTTAGGATTTAACCTTTTAGAAGACCATTGAAAATTATTAGTAGTCATTTCTTCAATTAAAGCACAAGCATCATCAAACTGTTTAGATGTCAATGAACCACGAGCAGCGACATCGATAATAGATGTAAAAGATCCAACTAATCCATTATAAAAGATCTGAATTATTAACCAATCTAGTATCGAATGATGTGGACACTTTCTTAAGAGATCTTTAAATCGTTCTCATGCTTTATATATAGATTCCCCTTCAAACTGACAAAAAGATGTTATATCATTTCTAAGCTTCGCAGTCTTCGATGGTGGAAAATATTTAGCATGGAAGTTTTGTGCTAAATCATCTCAAGATCTGATAGATCCAGGTGCTAACGAATTTAACCAAAAACATTATCCCTTAGTGAAAAAGGAAAAATTCTAAGTCTAATAGCATCATCCGAAACACCATCGTATTTAAAAGTAGCGCACAATTCTAGAAAATTGGCAAGATGTAAATTAGAATCTTCAGTTGGTGCTCCCCAAACAGATTATTAGATATCATCTGGATAATAGCAGGTTTAATTTCAAATGAATTAACAACTACAGTAGGGTGTTGAATACTACCATGAAGTTCATCCACTATAGGTTTAACATAATCTCTTAAAGGTCTATATTCTTGATGGATTTCAACATTTTGATGATATTGATTTGCCATTTCTTGAATATTTTTATCTTTTTCTGTATTTTTAATTTTTTTGATTTTTCTGATAGTTCTCTCTAATTTAGAATCGTAAGGCACAATTCCCTCGTAACTCGAACTACGAATACAAAATATCAAAATAAAATAAAACACACTAACAAAAACAATGAAAAGTAAAAACTTAATTTTTCTTAAATTTTCTTTAAATGATATTTTAATTAATATCCCCGGCAATGGCGCCAAAAACTTGACTCCACCGGATATGTATGCTTATGATTTAGATATGAAATTATACTTTAATTATTTATAATATGGGATACTACGCAAGTATACATATTGTTTATTAAGTAATATAGGACTTTTTGATTAAGCCTCGAGATATCGAACTCACAAGAAAATGTCTAAAATTTTAAAGAAATAAGAAAAATAACTTTTTACTTTTTTAAAATGATTTTATAAAATATGTTTTAAGATATAAAGTTTTCAAATTTGTTTTTGGTATTTTCTGAATAAAAAATAAATCAAACAACTAAAGTTAACACAACTATAAAATAGTATGAAAGCAAATGAGAATAAAATATATTTTTCCTCTTTCAATGGATCAGTAATAATTATGAAATTTCGTTGTGGAAGTATCTAAAATGTGTTCTGCCAAATAGAAAAAATTATATTCTTTTCTCTTACTTAGTTCTGAAAAGAATATTGGTTAATTTTATGTTTTGAAATCATGTTAATGGGTTAGGCAGGGAAGATATTAGCTCTCACTCTAGAGTTTCCTCGATTTTCTCCACCTGAAGGTTAACATCACATAACAAAATTTAAACATCAAACCAAATTAGGGGACTTTAGCCTGTCACTCTAAAGTCATCTAATTTTACTCTCCATTAAAAACTTATCTTACTATTTATTTGCACCCAACCATATAGACTACAATTCTCATCCATACAATTGTATGTGATTCTTTCCAATTGTTGATTGAGACAATATCATATTGGTTCTTACATGTTCTCACAACAAATTTTAACATCTCAATTGACCAAATCAAGAGGTGAATGAAGTGCAAGGTAGTAAATCATCACAACTTCTTCCAACATTGAAATCATATAATTCACATAACTTCCTTCCATGATTTAATTACTTCATCATTTAAAAGGAAAAAGATAAAGAAAACTACTCAGAATTCATGAAGAAAACACAATCACAACTTGATTTGAAAGTAGAAATAATAATGAAAATACAACAAGTCTTACTTTAAAACTAAATGTAAAACAAAGATAAAAACTTATCTGAAAATCTTCTCCACAAGACTCTTGAAGTTCCTTTTAAACTTTGCTTTCCCTTTACAAGATACAATAAATGTTGGCGCCCAACTCCATTGACTCCGAATCTCTATTCTACTCTTAATAAAAACTAGATGCAATTGATAATAAAAGTGGATGAAGTGGAAATGTGTGCTCTCAATAACTCTCTAACATAAACTTTACTCTTAACACTAATCACACCCTCCAACAACAATCATTTTTCTGATCTTCAAGTCTTCTTTTTAAAATTTTCCAAAATGTGTCTTGATGTCTCTTCAAAATATGTCCAGATCCAATGTATCCACCAATAATGCATCTATTTGTTCAAATTTTAAATGAATTTTGGCGCTGATGGGAAGTTAGTGAAGTTTAAACCAAAGGATGATTGAAAACCCTCTTCAAATTTGTGCCAAAATCAAATAAAATTTGTCACTTTAACTGTGGCGCCTATGCGCCAAGGGTCCGACAATTAGCCGCTAGAGGCCAATTTTGCACACCTTTCAATTTTTGCTCCAAATTTAACCATTTATTGTTTCTTTCATTATAGTCAGTCATTTTAATAATACCTGCAAGAAAAACTCAAATATGCCTTCCATTAAAATGTAATATCATCAAAAATAGGTATAGAAATGTATTTAAAAACAATATATATTTTAGGTATATCAGACACTAACAAATATTGTTTGTTGCCTATCATCAGTCGCCGTTTGGCATCAAATTTAATTCTTGCCATTGCCTGTCTTCAGCTAATGCTTGTCTTTAGCCATAGTTTTGAACAAATGCCAATGATCACCCAGCTGAAACCATCCATTCACAACACCTACTATTGTTAGCTGATCAAGATTGACATTCACAATCTCACACCCAATGCTAATCTTTAACTGACACAAGCATGCATTGTCATTTGAATTTCAACTTATTTATTGACCGTCTCCTAGTAATTTTCAATGATCATTGTCTTGCATCAATCAACCATTGGTGTTTGGCATTTATCACCTTCAAAGTCTGTCTTTTATCACCCAATTCCCTTCCTATCAAGATAATGAGCAAGCTTAAAATATTCGGCATTCCTATTAAAAGTTTTATGTTGCCCACCAATGGTTGCTTCCTGTTAGCCACTAATGTCCCACATTCTTCCTCCTGGTTGTTTTATCTACTCTTTTAATAGGAGAGAGAATTTTTTGATTGCCCACCATGCTCAACTTCTTATACATGATTTTAACGTGCAAAATTCATTGCAATCAATTTTAACGCCATCTAGATTATATTTTGAAAGAGATTGTCCATGCATGTAACTTATCATATCTTAATAATTTTGCTATTTTAAATTCTTTTATCAAATAATCCTCTAGGAATTAATAATGGGTCTTTACTAAAATATCCTAACACACATGTTAATTTTTCTTTGTATTTACATTAATTGCTGTATGTCATATTAATCGTTTACTTATTCTTTTTCAACTTTTTATGAAAATATTATAAAAAATCAACTGATAATTATGGAAGTTCTAAATTTGTTTTTTATTTGAATAAGCGATTGTTAAAGTTCAGATTAGGTGATAAAATAGTAATATATCTGAATTCTGAAAGGTTTTTAACCAGATCTTTTACCAAAATTAATGCTACAAAATGTAAAACAAAATAACAACAACAAGCCTTTTATCTCACTAAGCGGGGTCGGCTATATGAATTCTCCATTTCATACTATTGAGTGTCATATTTTCATTGGGATGAAAATTTATAAATTATATATTATTGACTTCAATGCATGATTTGATTTTATTTCACGAGACGACTACAAATGCCCTGATTTTTCTTACTTGACGAATTTAAATCCAAAAAATTATCAGACAATTCAGCACTTTTGATTTGAAAGGTATCATAAATGATGAGATTATGCCTACTTTTGATAGATATGTAAATTATTTTGTACATTGGTGTGATGGATAGATTTATGATTACTATGGATTTCATTAGAGAAAATACGACAATTCTGCTCATATATTTGACAAATATCAATTGAATATTTTGTAGGATTTATATTTTTTTCAAGCTAGTCAAGTGTATCTAGAATTCACACTGTAGCAACGGGATGGTAGATTTTGCGGTATCTGCTGAATCACTTATTATCTCTAGTTGCTGTTCTTGATATTCGAACACGTGAGTCTGCTATTGCAACATGTTGGTGATTGCTGACTGAGTTTTGCTTTGGAAGGTTGTTAATGATTGGAGATTTGGGATTTAACTTTGGCACTGTTTCGGTTGTAGATTACTGAACGGAGACATATAATTAGCACTGTTACTGGAATGTGGTGTGAAATCGGGACTTTTTTCATTGGTCAAAAAATTTGTTTTGCTGAATCAAAGCTTGCAATTTTTGTCAAATTTTGCAATGGAGAAAAAGGATTCATGTAGCCGACCCCACTTAGTGGGATTAAGGCTTTGTTATTGTTGTTGTCGTCGTCGTCTAATTATAAACAAGACTCATGGGGTATATGAGAATTCACCCTATGATGTAAATGAAATTTAACTTTCAAATTTGTGTGCTGTTGGATTTGAACTTTGAGTTGTAGCACTTTTTGGAAACTTTATTTTTTTTATCTTATTAACTTATGATTTTTTTTCATCTTAAGTTAGGATTTGGTTATATTTGCTACAATTTGATTTCTTTATCAATGACTTAGATTAACTTTCACGTTTCTCACAAATATTTTTTATTTTTAGCATCATCATATTATCACTCGGAATTATTTTTGGATCTTTTTCGCATTTCTTCTTTGAATATCATGTAAATTAGAAGTTGTTGATATGTGAATTGAATACTAGATTGTGTGTGTGTGTGTGTGTGTAGATATAGTTATATATATATAAAATAATTGAATATATTTTATTTCCCATCTCTGAGCGCTGCGTAGTCCTGGAGCATCTAGTTGATGTGCAAGGTACATAGTGTTTGGCCTGTTGCATCATTTAGTAATCTTTTTAATGATTGGTGGCAGGGTCTTCTGCGTCACCTCTGATTCTATTAAATTGAAATTACTTGGATATATATCTTATTGCATTTGCTTGAGAATCTGTTGGTATCTCTTGATTGGCATTTCTACTATGCCATTAAAATTGTAATACCGTGATCAGTTTATGGCTTTCTTCCTTAACTCTAAATGTCATGCGTGATTATCAGGAATTCTCCTTAATAGTTAAATGAGATGTCTGGATTTGTTTTTTGTCACTGAATTCCATTGATGGATTTCTGCTTCCATGTATCTCTAGGGCGAATTGCTTAGCACATTCTTTTTTTTTTTTTGGACAAATAAAATGTTTTAAAAAATGCTATTTGTTTTTTTTTAAATTTTTTTTAAGTATATTTAAGTATAATTGTCGGACTTCTACTGTCAAATTCATTACTTACCTCAATGCAGATGGCTTTTGAACTATCTGTGATGTTACTGAAGTGCTCCATTAACAAGTTTGCTGTTGGGATGGTCGGTAGAGAACCTAAAATCAATTGCTCCCAAAGCAAGGAATATTATGATAATTCAGAATTGAAGCTTCATGTGAAGGTTCTTCGGATGCTGTCATTTTATGGACGGATTTCATTATTGTATTTAAATATGTTTGGGAGCGTCATTCGAACTTTATTAATAAGACTTTGAGTGGCGAGGTCAATAGACCGGAGCAAAATTAGTGAGAGATATATTTAGAGTAAAGGTCGCGCTTTCCTTTCTCACAACAAAATGGAGGATATTACAAATGTCTCCAAATGCATACAATGATCTTTATTTATACGGTTCAGTGTGCTATATAAAAAAGCAGATAGCATATATTAAAAATAAATAATTATATGTTTTCATTTGACATGTAGATATTGTGATCAGGCCTTGAATTAATAAAAACATGGGGATGTTCGGATAGGTCAAATTCTTCTGCGAGCTCTTTGGGCTTTCAGAATTGCGAATTGACTCTGCTTGGTTGCTTAACTTGATTCGCACGACTCGCTCGTGTACCCTAGGCGAGTGTCCTAAAGAATGAAGTGAGGCCAACTGAGCTAGGTCCGATTGAGCTACTGGATCCCTTAGATTTGTGCAAGTGATTTCTACGTTGAAGTCGGAGGGCTCGTACTAGGCTGGTCCTCTTTAGAAAAGCAATGTGAGATGTATTGATGGCCTTGGTCAAATGCGTTTAAGATGTTTATGAAAAGATATAATTGATGAGCATTGATCGAGTGCATATTAGATGTCATTTATGTTTGATGTCATTTTAATTACCCAATTCATTTGTATCATTGATTATTCATTGACGAAATGATTAAGAGAATTAATGAAGTATTTATCTAAAAATAAATAGAAAAATTTTGCAACTCAAGCTGTTGAATCTTGATCAGTGTGTGGATTCACATCTGATTTGATTTGTCATGCCGATCTACCAGTTGAGGTGGAAGTGTCAGATTTTTCGATGCTTATGCTAAATTTTTTATCATTATTATCATTTGTTCTTTTAAACCATTGATCCGTTGGGTGATAAACTCTGTTGGTATAGTCTATGTTATTGGTTACTGTTCTATAGTTTGGTTTTGCTTCTTGTATAGCTCATATATTTGTTTATGATATGATCCACGCTCATCACATTTAGAAAAATGTTAAATTATAATATGTTCGTGAATTCACACCTCAAAGTAAATTCTATTGAATAATGAAAGAACAACTTGAAGAAGTGATTGTTGTGTTTATTTGAACGAAATTGTATTGCATCGTATTTATGGAATAAAAAATGTCCATGTCCGTTTCATTATTCTTTTTCTCTTATATAAAGGAGTTTTTGTTAATATTTATTACACTAGTGATTGATACATTTAGATCTCTAAGATCTTTATTTATTATCATTTGTCTTAGCCAATCTCAAAGCAAGCTTGATCTTCTTTGTTTGTACTTGATACATGGAGGGAAGCATCTGTCTAGTTGTTTATGCTTGACATCTTGTACTCGAGAGTTGGTGATTGACAGTTCGTTGATGTTGGTTCAATGAATCGGGCTTAGAAACTAGAAAAGCTTTTCTTGATATCTCATAAGTTTAATAAGATTGCATTTTGTGCATATAAATTTCTCAAATTCCTTTAATCTCTTGGAAATTAAAACAGTTTGCGTCTTTTTTGGCTCACTTCAAAGCGAACATGCTCATGTAAGTGCTAAGGATCCATTTATGCACTTGATAAGTGGCCACACCTTTCATGGATAAGGTGTGGCGCACAGCGTTAACTCTTACGTTATGACCCTATATGTTAAGATACAAGCCATTATTGAAACGTGCAGAGCCGTTATGGCACTGTGGCCTCGAATTTCTTTGTTCGTACCAGTTTGAATGAGAAAATGTGGCATACCTTGCTCTTATTTAATAGGTTCAATAATACCTTCTATCTCAATATTTTCCTTGCTTTATTCTTTTTAACCACATCCCAATCAAGTATTTCCCTTTCTCTACTAAGGTTTCAAAGCTAATAAACCTTAGTAGTTGGACATGCTAAAACAAAAGAATCAAACTTCGCATTTGTCAATTCATTTTGACTTCAATGATATCATAAGGGGTAAGTGTTAGTATTCCTCAATTTAGAACAACACCAAACCACTCACAATTAAACAAGTAGACAATGAGCATAGCATTACCTAGATACTGCAAGTGAAGTACTTCTTCAAGTACACCATAATAGCTAATCTCGCTATATTTTTGTCTGTTTCCTCTAACATAAACACCATAATTGTACATGTTCTTCACTTCACACCAGAAACTCATTTGAAATCAATAACCCTTTAAATTAAATATCTGTCGTGATTAGGCCCCAAGACAAGATCTAGTAATATCTGACTCATAATTCATTGCTTATATTGTGGACCTATCATAATTTCACAGGTGTAATTATTCTAAACTTCCAACATGATGATTATAGTATGTAAATGATTATAGTATGTAACTGTGAATTCAAGTGTTACTTCAACATACTATAATTTGAACCATGTCATAAATTCTACCTCTACCTTCTTGCTTATTAGAGACTCATCTTCCATTTTCAAATTGTTGATGGATAACTTACTCTTATCATTATTATTTTCATGTTAAAATTAATTAGTATATATAACACTCTAAATAATAAATGTACGTTTGAGTCGTACACTATAAATATTATTGTAAAAAAAGCTGGACTTCATCACTGTTCATTAGAACAAACAATGTAGTCATCTAAATTTCTTTGTTTCTTTGATAGCAGGTACCATGCCTCTCCGATGGCTCCCCTGAAATTTGAAATATAGGTATTTATGGTTGTGTCGCTTACATTATGATCAATTTGGTGTCCTTGTTCAAAATAATAGGAAAATAAAGTAATTATCTCTTGCAGCAACTATGTTGTGTATATTAATCCCTCCGAATTTTCTTTATTCTTAACAACATTTTTTATTTTATTTAAAAATCTCCAACACAAAGAGATTTTCAATTCAATATGGTAGTAGATTGATATGAAATAAAATGTAACTCTCAATTGTATAATTCGAGAAGACATACCTCTCATAGGGATACATCCATCTGTACTGTACTGGACCCCCTAATATAGCCTCATAACATTGATGTATGGGCAGATGCTCCATAGAGTCAAAGAAACCAAATTGAAATATCCACTTGAGCTTGCGAAACAATAAGGGATCACACGCATCAAGATTTCTAAAAGAGTCAATGTTCAGAGTCCCCGAACACATTCTGAAGAATATACTTATTTCGATCCCTAGATTAAGCGCTGGCTTGGGCAATACATTAAATGCAAAATATAATAAGGACAATAAAAATATATGGTGGTCATGACTCTTCATGTCTAATACCTTCCCTGTCCTAAGTCAAAATAGTGTCTCAAATTTGAGACACATCCATTAAAAAACTTCAATGAATTCACCCACTCAAATATTAGTCTCTGTTGATCTAGTGTAGGAACATATGTAGCTTTAGGATCTTTTAATTTACTTGCATTTATCTATTGAAGTTCTAAGGTTCTCATCTTGCAAAACTCATTCAAATACAGTCTATCCTTCACATTTTCTTTTATTTTATCCTTGGTATCCATCATAGAATGAGGATGTTATCAAAAAAAAAATCTTCTCAATATGCATAATAATGAGATTATTTCAAATCAAATTAGTCTTATAGTATGGAGGAACCTAAAATATACTCTACTTAATCCATATGTGTAGTTTACCAAAATCAGGAAGATGAGATGTAGCTAACTCTAGTCTCTCCTTGACCTTTGGTACTTCACTAATCATCAACAATAGATCGACTCCAGTTATCATAGGTGATAGATTTAAATATTCAACGCTATTTTTGAAGAACTCATCTCTATTTCTTTTGAATGGGTGATCACATCCTAGAACTTTTCAGTGGCAGTCAAACCAGGTATTTTTCCTTCCATGTTTTAGAGTGAATGTCTTCAACATATCTATGTAGTATTGAAAAGCCAATTTTTTGCGTGTGCTCAAACCAGATAGAATCACAAAGGCTGGGAAATCACTATTTGTCCGCATAAGTGGAGCTCTTAGTTAAAAATTCTATTTTGTAGTGATTTCATAAGTAAGTACACATGTTTCCCATAACATTTGAAGCTCGTCAATTAGAGGCGGTAAGTAAATGTTAATTTTTTCTTTTGAGCTATGTGAACCTAAGTATGATCAATGTCAAAAATAAGAACAACGTGATCATACACATCTCGGGGCAAAGGGCAAACTATACAGTGAAATGATTACTCACCAGCATGAATACAATTTTGCAACGTGACTGTACGGGGTGACGCCATCTGCACATAAGCAAACACTAGCATTATATGCTTTAGTTGCAAAGTTTAGATAAGTATGCTCAAAATGTCTCGAGGCTTTACAATGTGATGGGTGACTCATTGAATTAGCATCAACATATCCAATAATATGCCAAGGCATGGGAGGAGCTATACACATAGAAGCGAATAGCCTCTAAAGCTAGGGTATGAGTGAAAAATAAAGGAGAAGCTTTTATAGATTATTTTTTTGATTCTTACCCTTTCTCCGCTTTTGTAATATACAATGCCGTCATTGACACGACAATCTATCTTCTCAGATAGTAACCCTAACTTTGACACTAAATTTTAAGTTCTGTACAAGACATCCAAAACTAAATTTCTTCTAGGGTTCTTCTCCTTTAATAATGTTGCTATCTATTTGAATGCCTCTATGGGTATATTAAAATCATAATTGATACTAAACATTCTCAGTGTTACTGATAACTCTGTATGTATTGTGCAACCATCACATAAAGGTTGTTGTGCATCATTCAATATGTTTTAGAGTTGTTTTAATTTGTTGTTTGGTGTTTCACTTTCATGTGGAAGATTCTAAACAAAACGTGCTCTATGAGTATCATGAATCATTTCTTCATATATGTCAAGATAGTATTCTTCTGTTGGTGGGACAAACCTTATTGATGCACAGACTTAATCATATTGAACGTCTGATTCTTGCTCACTATGTATAGTTTAGTACCAATAATTTGGTTTAAATCCCATGTTATAAAGATCAAACTTGACTTCATAGGTTAATTTTCATGTTTTTCATAACGACATTGGTTTAAATCCCACGATATACTAGATTTTTATGTTTTGCATAACAACATTGGAACACATCCTCAAAACAATAAATTAGTAGCTGTGATGCCACCTGCACAAATTCATCAACACTATTTAAAAACTCATTAATGAGTCGTCTCATCTAAGATCTCAAATTTTAAATATCTATTTGTAAAAAGATGTATCTTTATAGATCAGTATTATCATTATAGAAAATAAAAATTGCATGCTCAGGGTTCATAGTTCTAATCAAGGCACATGAATCAACAAGCAATCTAGAGAGTAAAAAGTTAATCAATACTGATCAATATGTGAAGTGGATGATTATGCTCAATGGTTCGTAGGAGCTAATTCTTGTCAAAGAAAATGAATCCAGGAACCTCTTTGAAGTAGCAAGACTCAACTGGTGAAGTTAACACTACTTGGTCAAGCTGATCTCAGAATCATGCAAGGCTAAAATAAAGATCCCTAATCTTCTTAGATAATTGAATGTTATTTTAGATGCTCAATTTGGGCAATAATTTTCCAAGATGAGTAAGGATGTAGTAATCAACCTTGGGCTATGTATCTAAAGTAGACTAATATTAGGCTATATAGCCAACTAAGTGTGGTCGACTACACAAATCTTTTTTCTACATTGTGTTCTATTAAGTGTCATATTTTCATTTAATAGTAGCTTAAGATTATTTTTTATACAATAGACCCAATTCATTTTAGGCCTTGTCTTTTTTAGCACAAATCGAATTTAAAACATCCACTCTCTTAATAGTATCATTAGATGTTTATTATTTAATGAGACTAAACCAACTAAGACGACCCGCTTCAATCTTATCCTCCACTCAAGCTATACTAACCCTATCACAAATATATCCATTGCTCATTTTGTCTCTAGGTGTCAAGCCACTCATCCACATAAGCATTCTCATCTCAGCAACACTTAATTTTATTTTATGCTCTCTTTTAAAGGCATACATTCTACATCATAGTACATTGTAGGTCTCAGCACCATCTTATAAAATTTTACATCCTATCTAAGTGCTACTTTTGTATCACGCAAAAGGCCCAACACATTCCTGGACTTCAACCAACTAACTTCAAAATAACATCCCCATATATATCACCATGACTTTGAACAATAGACCCATTACATTCCTCCACTTCAACTAACCAACTTGAATTCTACTAATAACATCCTCATTTATATCATCATCACTTTGAACAATAGACTTGACACATTTCTCCACTTTAACCCACCGACTTTAATTCAACCAATTCATGTGTGTATACATAATTGACACATAAATTTCAATTTTTACATAAAAATCACCTTACCTATGCATGAAAAAGCCCTTTTAACTTTTAAAAATTTAAAATGAGGAGGGATGATATGAATAGACTTGCCTTACTCAATGGGAGTTTTGGTGGTCTCTGTAATGCTGTGTTCCGGTAGTTGCGTCCAAGCTAGCTAATGATAATTGTATTGCAAAGGTTTATTCATGATAGTGTTGGCTTTGAGCAAGGGTATTAGATAAAGAGAGGAGGAGGCGAGGGGGATGCAAGGGTTAGGACAAAGAGGGGAGAGGTTAGGGTTTCAAGTAGAGAGTGGAGGAGGCGAGGGTTTCATGCAGAGAGGGGAGGAGGCGAGGGGTTCATGTAGAGAAGGGAGAGAGGCGCTGGAGAATAAAATAGGTTTAAACGCATTGGTTTTGAATAAAAGCACCTTTGTATTAGATTTCTGGCAAATTTGTGTCATGCTCATTAGACAAAATTAAGGAACTGCGGAGAGTTGTTGCTTGTTGAGAATTTTTATCATTTTTTGCACTGGGCAATGTGTAACAGTTTTAAGCAATTTTTTTGAACTGAATTATTAGGCATAGATTTAACTTAATATTCATTTCAAGTCAGTTATAGGTTTCAACAATTGAGCTTTACATTTTTTGTAGAATTATTGGATGCTAAGTGGACACAAAATCCAACACAAATATCATAAACAAGATTTCACCGCACTTCAAATGCTAATTTGACGCTAATATTTGGGTAAAAAATAATCACATGCTAATTTTGAATTCTCCTGTAGTGGTGGAAGGAAAACATGATTGTGCTATCATCTAAAATTTCAAATGCAAACTCACCTTCAATGTTTAGACCTATTAGCCATTGCCAAACAATCCATAGGGTTTGGACTAAGGCTTTAATTCACCAGCTAAATGGTATCCTCCCATCCATCATCATAGTGGAGTAGTTTTCTTTTGTGCTCCAAAGTTTTATCTCCAACCATTATCTTCTAACACAATAATTATCAACAAATTTAAGCACTCACTTCTAAATTCTATATCATGGACCTGAAGGTTGATATAGAACATGCCTTTGACAAGATAAGTTCAAAAAATCTACATTTGGTTATGGAAAGGATGGGCTTTCCTAGAAAATTTGTTGAATGAAATTTTAATCAATCGACAACGTTCCTTTTAGATTGAGGCAAAATGTGAATTTGGAATTTGTCCTCTCCCTCCCAACCTATTCATTCTTTATTTTAATTTTTTTCTCTAACTCTATCTTAAATTGCTCAGCACATTGGGACTATTCCATATAGACTGACCAATGAATCAAAAACAATAAAAACACAATGTTGTTCAACATAGCCACTTCATTTGGGAGAAATAGGAAGGTTGCCAAGCTACTCAATTTCATAAATATGGATGAATTGCATTATCTAAGAATCAATTTAGCTCCTAGGAAGCTCACAAAAAATGACTTCTCTAACCTAGTTGACCATTATTTTATAAAACTAAATTGTTGTGGAGTGTACCTTCTCTCCTTAGTATGGTAGGTTACCTTTATTAAGAGTTATCGCCTAACACTTCCTCTTTACTATATCACCTATACTAAAGTCATCACGATGTCTTGATGGAATTGAGATGAATGCAAGAAACTCTTAAGACTTGGGAGCAAGGACAATAAAGGGTTGTACTATAGTGAACAGGAAAATCCGTGCAAACCCAGTACTCATTATGGATTAAAATTCCATACCACCTCAACAAGGAAAGGCTTGTTAGGGCCACGCCTGCATGGGGCTACATGTCCAACAAATGCTCTCTTCTACACAAAAATTTGGTAGGTAAATATGAAGACAACCTAGTGCCTCATCACCATTGTTAGACCATTTCGATCATCTGAAAGGTGCAACATTACGATGCATCTAACATTCGATATATCGTTATGTGGAATAATACTAGAGGTGAAAAGATTGATATTCTTAATGAAAAATGGATTTTTAACACTTTGCTCCCTAAGTGGACCTCCTACTTCAATGTTGAGAAAGTTGAAGGTAAATCAATAACTGAACATATAGAAAATAGTAAGTGGAGTATAGATAAACTTCAGAATTGCTTTGGTGTGGAGTTTGCAAATTGTGTACCCTAACACTAAGCTATGTATTGAACATAGAAACTTATTTACATGCTATCTCAGCGAACGATCACCTCTTTGGCCTACAATATTAGGATCCCAAAATAGATTGCAAATGTAGATTGAATTGAGATTGTATGATCACATTACCTTTTTTTTCCCTACAATGCTTGTTACTTAACAGTTACAAGTAATCTATAAGGATGGGGCTTTAACATCCCCTAATTAAACAACTTTGAAGAGGCCACCAATGACTTAGCTAAGGTGAAATCTAGAAACTTAACCCTTGTTAGGATCTATGTTCATGCAGTTCATCATCATTGGCATGCCCGAAATGCTTAAAAACCTGGAAGACTACATGTTACTCTTACGACCATTACATCTACTCTTTTGGAATCTTTGACTTGCACCCATCGTTATCCAACTCTAGAGCACCGGGATTCCTAGAAAATGGAAACTATAACGAGATGATATAAATGAATATATAACTATATTATACGGTTGGTTTCAACTTATATTAGTTAAGCTTTATATGAGTACCTGAAGATGTTTGTATAGATTTTTATCATTATTTGTGAGGTCAGGGAGTTAAGGATAAATTTTGGAGGATCAATTTTAAGGAAACAGCATGTCCACATTTTATTATTAACTTCACTATTTAATTAGGAGGCATCAAATCTTTATCCGCATCTCACCACTACATATAATATTTCAATTTTAGATTTTGAAAATACTTGAAGGCAAGTAATATTTAAGTCTGAGGGATTTTGATATGTATACAAAATGTGCTAATTCATGTTCTATTTTAATATGTTTTTAAGTTAATTTTATGCTTTCGAAAGGTATTTATATTGTGCTTTGCAGAATAAAGTAAATGATGGTCATCAGAGCAAAAAAACAAAAAAAATACTACGACGCAGAAAGTAGGCGTCACAGTCCAGCGGTTAGGTGCCGGGATGCAAAATATAAGCACCACAGACCAACACTTAGTTGCCCAAAAGTAGGGTTTGTGTGCCTAGAAGAGCTCAATGCCCAGAAGTTCATCACCAGAAAGCAGAAAGTAGGCGCGTACCACAACTAGTGCCTTGGCGCTTAAAAGAGTCCAGGGTTTAAAATTTCTGTGAAGGCAGAGAGTAAGCATTGCAATTGCAACACCTTGGTGTCAGAGACTAGCATGTAGGCATCACAAACCAATGCATAGGTGCCAGTTCACTCGGTTGGACGATCTTTTGTAGTCTAAACACGAGTTTTTGCCGGTAGAAGTATAAAACATGTGATACGAAGAAGAGGGCTTTTTTTATGCCATTTGAAATGTGAAAAATTTCGGGAGAAGGGAGGAATCAACGAAGCATTTTAGAGTGAGTTTTAGAGAGAGAGAGAGAGAGATTATGAGAGTGTAAGAGTGCTTGTAATTCCACTATCATACTCATGATTTGAAAGAGATATGTATACTGAGTGCTTATTTGTTTCTCTGAGAAATAATTTGTGAGACTTGTGCATGATTTTTATATTTATTACAATATTTATATTAATAAATTTTGACATTTTATTGAGTAGATTTTTGTTCTCCTTTGTTGTGGAAGTGTATATATGATTATTTGCTATTTAGATGTGGTTCTTTGTGCAAACTTTCAGTGGTGTTGGATTAACTTAGGGAACTTATTGACTCTTTACTTGGCCAGTTAATTTCTTAACACTAATCATGATTTTAGAATTTGGGGCTTTAATTTATTTAGGGAACTAAACAAATGAATCATCAATTTTTCTTATTCTACAGGAACGAGAAATGGAAGAATTTTCTCTTGTTTGACACTTGCTTTTGAATCAGTTGCTAGGCTTGAATCCTTACATGACTACTTGAAAGGAGAGTTTGGGACAATAATTTCCTTTCATTGCTTGGAAATAAAGATTTTGTTCACTTTTAAAATTAGCATAGGAACTTTCATTCAACTTTGAAAGCTTCATGTGAGGACCAATAGTAGTAAACTAGAACATTTTCGCATTTGGAGTCATCTCGTTTCATGCGTGACCGACACATGGAACTCCATTCCATATACTACTCATATCCCACGTGTACTTGTGTTGAGCCACATGTGGAGCGTGTAAAAAACCCTCACATCTTAGATAATGGGGAAATCAAAGGGAATTCAGCTCTGTAGGCCAAAAATGATTCCAATACTTCCATCAAAATGGTGGGATCACCGATCTATATGTGAGTTACTACAATCATGTATTTCTCAGGTTAAGGACTATGACTACCGAGAAAAAACACTATGGATCATACTGAGAGCAACAAAAAAAGCTTTGTAACCTAAGGTTCTCTCTAACACTATCTTAGCTCTATAACTCTAACACATAATCGTAAAAAGACTTGCCAGAAAGAAAGAAAAAGAAATCTCAAAAGCTTTCACCTTTGTGACAGTTGTGGACACGTGCTCTTTTGTTGCTCCTTGCTTCTCCAACACTTGCCAAAGGAGCTCAAGGTCCTCTAAGAAATCTTTTACACTCACTCAACTCTCAAGAGAAATTAGGTGGAGTAACAAAGAAAATGGAGGAGAATAAGATATATTACAATGGAGGAAAAAAGGAGCAGGCAAAGAAAATTTTCTTTTTTACCAAGGAAGCCTTTCCCTTAGATTCTCTAGCCCTCCAAGCAACTCACCTTAGATGAAAAGTTCAAGCCAATGGATTGAAATTCGGATCCCTCACTTTGGCCTAAGCTCACGTGATCACTGATCCATTTATTCCTCCAAATGACATAGAATACTTGGCTTCATCTTCATATGACCCAACCCATTGGCACTTGAGGAGGTGGGATGGCATGGAAGACTCCCAGGACATTTTTTATTCACCCCATGCCCTATCCCAGCTCAAGAAATCAATTGAAGGCCAAAAAGTAAAAAGTTGACTAAATCAAGAAATTTGGGCTGGGTGAGCCCAGGCGGGTCAGCAGATGTGTGCATATGTGCGAGCAGGAGCTTATTACATATAATTCTCTATGGACAAATCATGATTAATTAAAACATGACTAATCATGATCAATTACTTTTCAGTCCCTCTATCTCTCTCTTTACTTGCATTCTATTTCTTGAGTATAATTTATAGACAAACCATGATTCAGCAAAGAGGGTATTTCTCGTGTAATTTACATAAGTGATCATTACATAAAAATCTCTGGGGATCTCAAGCTTATTACATTAATATATAATTAATATTATATCCGAACTACACCTCATTTCACCTTTAGCCTAGTAAGCATATTTGCCACTAGGGTTAATTCGTCTCTGCGCCAATTTGGCTTTGACGCGAGCTGCATGCTCTTTATAATGATTGATCCGATGCCATAGATAATTGTCTGGACTGCATAATTGGATGGACTTGTTGAGCTTGAAAGATGAAAAGTATTCGCTAAATGGCCTTTACTCAACCATTCATAATTTGCAGCTATATTTGCCAGCCCATTCAGGGGCCCGTACTCCCCCATAGATCCTGACTTGTAAAATCGAGTTGAGGAACTTGAGGGTATATTGGTGCATTATCTGCATCTTGACCCCAAGCTCAATATAATTCTATTTGGTCTATACACCAACTATACTAATTATCACCACTAACATCCGCTTGTAAATTTTATTCGTAAACCACACAAGCAAAAATTGCCAGTTATAGTTGCCAAAATCAACCCAGAAAAATAAGACTTGGGGATTCAAATAAAACAAACCAATTAAATGTCAAAAGGTTACAGGAAAAAATATTGATTGCTAAAAGAAGGCAAATTATCCAGCATGAAATGGTCCAACAAAGTTTGATGTGACATTCTAATGAGCTAAAATATAAAAAATTACGTATTTTCAATATAAATATTTATACAAACAAAACCACTAAGGCTAGCTACAAACTCGTGCAGTTGTTGACAAAACAATCGCTTTTTATCTTCTTGCACACCTGCACAAATGCAAACTCACCTACTTCAAGATTTTCTCTTCTTTTTTCTCTATTTTGAAGATTTACTTTCATACCACCTATTCCAATCTATTTACATATCTAGCCCCAAAACTTGAACTTATATGTATATACATGTAACTTTAACTATGCATGTAAATATATAATTCACTTCAAAAAATTAAAGTAATCATATTTTTATGTGGAAAGATTTAGGAGGTATGAATGTAGAAAATAAAGTTATATTAGATATGTAGGTACATAAAAATTGAGTGGTTTGTAGGTAGATGCACATTATTATTATTAGTATTATTATTTTGGTTAATCAATAATCGGGGTAAGAAGATCGTACCAAGTCAGTATATTCCGAAAGAAAAGATTGAAGATCAATTTCATGACGAGCACATAAAGAGATCCCTTATCAGTCCAAATCTTTTCCCTTCTTCAGAATTATAAGGCTTCAAAGCGGTGAATTAGCAAGAGGGATTAAAATCATCAGATCTTAAAATACAAAAGGTATTTAAATAATGTTCCCATTTTTCATGACTATATTGCAAATAACTTCAAGTAAATTATTTGAGACAAATTTAAGAATACAGAAGAGATCAAGAACTTGGTTATTTGATCTCAGAATTAAATGAACTAGATCTTTTGAAGATCTGAAAAAGAGTGTGATCTGGGGTTCCTGAACCTCTTTCTTAAACTAGGGATGGGTGCAAAGGGAAAGCCCCTTCCCCACTCCTGCTCCACCTCCTCGTCTTCATTTTCTACATCAACTTCTTTTACAAAGCCAGGACAGAGAAAAGGAGAAAAAGATGTTATAAGTGAAGTGCAAGAAGATCTTCCCCTCCAAGAAGCCTTGCAGGACACAAGAACTCTCCTTCGTTTATTGAGGGGATTCTCCGGCTTCACGAGATCGGTCGCATTGCAGGAAGTAACCTCTGCGAGGCTAGCAAATGATTTTGATTTGCCAGAGAAGAAATTTGATAATCCTCTCCTGCAAAATAATGAAGACAGATAAGTTTGTTATTTTTTTCTTTTTTTTTCAGGTTGGAACATTGATCTGATCACACAAAAAATGAAACCAATCCTCCACCAAAACATATAGAAATTGACAACAAAAAAAGATAAAACTTGTTTATAATTTGGAAACAATTAGAAATTTAAACTAATCAGAGAAGAAAAGCTAGCTTTACTTGATAGGAAGGGTCTCTTCCAAAGAAGTCAGAGTGCCAAAAAGACCCTCATCTTTGAGCATGCTCTGTACCTCATCTCCCTGTTCATCCTCACGTATGGATGATGAAGAAGACAATACGCCGATAGAAGAACTTTGTGAAGATTCTTCCGCCTCCACGTCCTCTTTTTTTTCAAGGAAATATTCTTTATATCCGTTTCTATCAACCATTAACTGTGTTTTCCTTACCTGTTCAGCCACATCTGACCGTTCCATCTTATCGCTAAGAATGAAGAAAGGTAATCCAGCTTTGTGCTGCTTTATACTCATAGTTGATCCAGTCTCATCGTTCATTACTGATAACACCAGCGACATCTTCTCCTCCAGCACCACTATTTAGTCACCCCTGCTTTTGCAGGTTTCTCCTTGAACTCTTATTCTCGCCTTCAGGTTCAACATAATATAGGATGAACAGCAGAATATGGAGGTTGCCAAGGCTTCTTGACCTCGTCCGCATGAGAGGGAACGAGGTAGAAAGGAGGGAGAAAGGATAAAACAGCGGACGAGATGGGGTTGACAAGACAGCGAAGGCCTTGGACACGTTCTTTATGGCACGCTTACGTGTCCAGTTCTGCAACTGCAACGTTCCTACGGAAAATGCGTCTTCCTGCGGCTGGGGGCCTGCAGTCCTTTTTTTTTATATAGAATATGCATATTTAAATTCAAAATTTTAAAATTCATGTTGATTTTATTGTGTCATTCTTTATGAAGGCTTGCATAAATATCACCGGGATTAATCAAGTAGTTTTCTCTTTTAGTAGGATTAGATTAAGGATTGGGTTTAAGTCAATATCTTTTTGTTTTAGTTATGGATGTTCATATTGGATATTTAGAGAAGAATTTGCCTTGGAGTATGCTTTTATTTGATGATATTCTTCTTTTGGATAAGATTAGAGAGAGGGTTGAGGAAAAAGTTTGAATTATGGAGGTCAACTTTAGATCTAAACGCTTTTATTTGAGTAGAATTAAAACTGATTACATGGAAGGTATATAACTTCAGCAATAGTAAATCTAGTGGGGTTTGTAATCATGAATGATCAAGTCTTTAAAAGGAGTGAATGTTTTAGATATCTCTGATTAGTTGTTTAAAGTGATGGTGACATAGATGAGGATGTTATTAGATTGGGTGTCAACATACATAAGAAGCTAAACAAAATGAATCAATAGTATATAAGGTTATTGTTTGAATCATACTCAAAACTTATTCAAACAATTGTGGAATAATGTTTAAAGCAAGTTCAAATGAGGTGGAGCATGACCTGAGTAAGTTTCATGCAAGATTCAAATAAGCTTACATATTCTTTGAAGTTTGTTTGGATGACGTTTGATCATTGTTCAAATAATCAAAACGAGTCACTAGCACATTACCGACCTGAAGACACCGTAGATTTAAGTTAAAAAAAAAAGTGTCTTGATATATCAGATCACCTATCTTTGTGAAGTTATAAGTTATGTCACATATTTAAAGGATTGTCACAACTTAGTTTGTGCTAACTAAACTCATGTATATGCAAATGCAATAATGTACATAAGTTATAGTTGAATGTTGTAATTATCCAGATAAAAGTTAAGTATTTGAATGTAGTATAATCACATAAAGGGTAAAAAAATCTAAAAAAATAGAAAATGATCTAGAGCTTTTTGACTGTAGAATAACTATAGGTTGAAATAATCTAATTAGAGAAGGAAAAAAATACCAAAGAATAAGTATATACTTAGAACCAAAGAGTTTAACTATAGGGTGCAACCAAACAACAAAATGACCAAGTTAAGATTGAATTCATCCAAACAACGTGTCTTTTATATAAAAGGTCCTAATAAGAGTGTCATTAAAGAGTTAGCAAAGTCAACAAAGCATTACCTCATTAGAAAAAGACTTAGCTAAGAGAACATGGCTATGCTAGGGTTTGTTTATATAGAATTGTAAGACAAGAAAGATGACATGATTATAAAAAACTTAGAACTGTTCAAATGAACATGATTAGTTTAAGAAAATTCTTAATTAAGAGAATATGGTGTCGGTCGTTGGAGTGTGTTGGGGGTTTTGATTGTATGTATGTATGTATATATATATATATATATATATATATATATATATATATATTAGGAAAATATTAATTTAATTTTAAAATATGAAATCAAACTGATCCCATAAAATCAATAGTTTAAATAATCGAGCACTTCACCACAAAACGTGTATCTATCCCGAAGAATAAATACATTGCTTGGTGGTGAGGCTTGATCAAATAAACTAAAGAATTCATGATATCCGTTTAGTCTGCGAACCATTTATGTTGACCGACAATTTTCTCTATCTAATATGAAGGAATTAGATAGTTTATATTATTATGGGTTCTTTAAGCTTCCTATAAGGGAAAGCCCCTATAGTTAATTACATCTTAGATAACCAAAGTCACCTAAAAAAGCTCTTGATAAAGATCAAGAAACATTGTATTCAGGACTTCCAAAGGATAGGATCTTCAAGAAAAAGTGATAATAGAAAATCCAATAGGTGAGTAGCTCAAGTTTTGGAACAGCTATTGTAGGAATTCAAAGAAAGAGAAAGCTAGGGGAAAGACAAAGATATAAGAAGAATCTTGGTGTTCTTTCGTAAACTATCCTATGGTTTGGATTAAATATGAGAGGTTTATTTAATGTTTCATCCTTCTAATTTTATTACTTAGGGCTTATATTCACTTGAAATAAATCTTATGAACAGCCTGGAAGATAGGAGGATTTATGTCATACCCGATGAAAACCTCGAAACCTAAGACGAGTTAGGGCTTATATTGCACAAGGTACAAAAGTCCTAAGGAGATAAAGTTAGGGTTTATGCTGCACTAGGCAATCTACCTCGAAGTCCTATAACTTGTTGTTTTACTTCTAAGGAGCTATGCTATTGAAGATGGCTGTGCTGCCCACTATGCATGCTCCAAGCTCCTCGTCATAGCAGTTTCAGTTGAAAGAAGTGTCAATCAAAGAGAAAAGAGAAGTATCATATTTTGGAAATTTTTGAATTTAGGTGCCTTAATATCTTATTTTGGGGAATATTAAAGTTGATTATAGCGACACCGGTTAGGATCTCATGGTTCCCTCATTCTGGCACCACTATTTTCTTCAGATTCACTTAGTCTAGATGAATTTACTAAACTCAACTTAATTGGTTCTATACTTTCATTTAGACCGTAGGAAATCTCGTTAGCAGCCGTAGGTTGCATCCTCCGAGGTATTCTCGATCATCTGATAGAGATGTTTTAATTTACTTGCAATTATGATTTTTGTTTCGTTTGTGATTAAATTTTGAGTTGTCTTATACTTTGGCTGTTGCGGCGGTAAATTTTATCTTGTTTCGTTTTAGTTTTAATTTTGTTCTTGGTTTTATGGATATCCTAAAAGTTTTGGTTTTCATGCAAGGTGACATTATTGTTTAACATGCAAGCTTATAAATAATAAAAGTAAAGCGAAAGAAGTACAAAAAAGAAGGTACTACAAACTTATAAGAGTGTACCTATCGAGTCTTCTCGTTCCTCCACCTGAAACTTTAGTATCTTGCATTAAACATTTATAATTTGCAGGGAAGTAAAGCCTATAGTTAGGTTCATTACAAAACCCTATGTCATGACTTGGTCGGTCCTATTCATTCCATTTTGAGAGATGTTTTCTTTTAATGAGTATGATAGACTCATTTGTCCTACAAGATGTCCAGAAGACTTGTGAAAAGGTCTAGGGAATACCAAGATATTTCACAACCCATTTGAACTTTCTTGAGTTCATTTTGAGCTTATCACAGTTATTAAATGATTCATCCATTTCATACCTTTATGCTAAGTGAATTAATGTTTTAATTGTCCCATATATCACTTGATATTTAATTTTAGAATTATGTAAGCAGGGTCGTTAGGGGAAACTTAATTTATGAAAGAGTTTAACCAATTTTGATGGACTTATAGTGTTTTAAATATGTTTTTCTTTTTTAAACCTCATTAGTTAAATTTGATTAAGCCTAATTTCACTACCAAGCCCTTAAGACTTTAATGGGTACATTTGTAAATTTTAGAAGAGTTTAGTTATATAACTATGATTCTTATCAAATTAATGAACTATCATTTAAACATCAAGTAGGGGTATTTAATTGAAGAGTTATTAACTTTCAAAGCCAAACCTCTAACCTCAAGAATCTCTCATTTTAATTTTCTTCCAAATTAAAATAATTAAGAAAATTATCAATTTATCCTTTAATGTGACAAAAGTGAGATTGGTTTCTACCACTTATCCCTTATATGTTTCAATCATTCAAACATATTTATTAAGATTATCCATTGCCCATTTTCCACTCTAATTAAGCCTAAATATTGATTAAGGCTAAATTCTTTAAATTTACACTTTTGCCCCTACAGGCCTTATCACTTCATAATTCATTAAATTCAATTTAAATGACTTCAAAATTTTATGCTACCCCACCATGGGTCAATTAAAGCATTCAAGGAGAAAATTTGATTTTTATTAATTTAATTTAATTTATATAGTTATTTTCATGCAAAATAGGGATTTTTAAAGGAAATTTAATAACTTAGTCAAAACAAAGTTCTGTCTTAAGAAAATTTTGAGAGGTTCACTTAGACCAGAGAATTATTTGGACCAACTTTCATGATTTTTTGAATTTTAATTTAATTATTATAATTATTTCAATTTTTGGAGTATTAATTAAATATAAAATATTAATTAATTGGAACATTAATTTTTATGTTTTTTAAAAATCTCTCTGAGATTAAGGAACCTAGAGGACCAAATTTTATATTTTTATGATTTATATTTTAATTATTAGAATTATTTTAGTGAGAAATTAAGTAAATTCCATTTTTAGCCTTTAAAAATAATTTTAACCCTTTAAAATTTAATATCTTTATTTATAGAGATAGCAAAATTATTCCAATTATTTCTAAATGATTAGGAGTAAATTTATAACGTTTCCATCAATTTTATTAATTTTATAAATTTAATTAATTTTAGTTTATTTAAATAACAAAATAATGTTTAGAAATGAAAATTTTATTTTAATTACAACTTTATTTTTTAGAGACTCCTCTGATCACATAGAACTCCCAAAATTAAATTGGTAATTTTTTGAAATTTATTTTAATTATTATAATTATATAAGTGTCCAAAAATTGGATTTAACTTGTAAAATTCATTTAAGTATTTAAATTAACTCCAATTGAATTTAAATTTTTATAATAAGTTCTTCTAACTTTAAATTACAATGGAGAGTGATTTTTAGGTTAGTTTCATTTATATTTAATCCAATTTATTTTTATTTAAGTTTTATGATTTAATTACAATTAGGGTTATACTTAATGAGTTAAACCAAGTTTATATTTTTCTTATGTTCCACTCGTCACAGTGAATCTACCAAAATTTAATTTGGATTTTTCTGATAAATGTTTTAATATACCAAAACAGTCATG
Source organism: Papilionanthe hookeriana x Papilionanthe teres (assembly GCA_022702705.1). Lineage (NCBI taxonomy): Eukaryota > Viridiplantae > Streptophyta > Magnoliopsida > Asparagales > Orchidaceae > Papilionanthe > Papilionanthe hookeriana x Papilionanthe teres. The sequence continues at coordinate 143,815,917 of CM040429.1, read as the reverse complement.
ATAACTTGAAAAATAAAGATCATTTCATAGAGATCTTCCCTGAGCTTGGAAAAATCAAGGAAGATCCTCCATGATAGAGGGAATAAGACCGCTAAAGATTAAGCCATGGTGAAGTGTCTATGTAAATAAAAAATCAAAATACTCAGAACAGTATTTTAATTAATTAAAAATAAAATACACATCAAATAATCTTCAAACTAATTCCATATTATTCTACTCTGTTCATTGAGCAAGATGGCATATTTATTTTATTTTTCTGATGTGTCTACACCAAGTTATACATTTTTAAAGTTGGTCTTATTTATCTAAATCAAAATATCCATATTTTTCCACTTAAGTGACTCAGCGCTGCGTCATCCTTAACTGCTCCAAAGCCACATGCGTCTCCTTCTAATTGGGCACCACCTTCTGACTCAGCACCACACAACCCGTGATTTATGCACTGTGCTCCTGTTCGACTCCATCCTGGTCGTCCAAGCAAAACACGCGTGATCCAACGGCTGTGGGTCATCGTCTTCACCTGGTTCATCCCGAGATCAGTCCACCTTCTAACCATAAGGTCTCGAGCTAAACTCAACCAAATCACATGGGATTTGATCCTAAAGCTTCATCTAAGCACGACAAACCTATCTATACAGCTTATACGATATGAAATACATTAAACATGCATGGGGGACGAAGAATAGCTCGAGAGGAAGGCGATGTTAAATACCTTTGTCTGAGAGGGGATGCCTCAATCAGATGGTTGTAGCAGCTTCAATTGGTCCTAACGAACCTTTAGATGAAGCCTTTTCCCTTAGTGAAATGTTTGGACTCAAGTTCGACCAGACTTGATTTCAGGTGTTAATCTAAGTCTAGTATAGAGGATCTCTGTGATGGGGCTTTATTGGGGAAATTCTTCTTCCAGTGCTGTGAAGGTGTGGACATAATTAATTTGATTTTGGTTCAATTTAGAGCTATAATGGAATTTATCCTAGTTTCCGCTGGAAATTCAGTAGGGAAATTAGCTTTGGACGGTGGGGATGGGCAGCTGAAGACGTTGAGATCACACTTATGAGGTCTCAAGGAAGCTGTGTGAGCAATTTGACTGAGTTCCCTTAAGAAAATTTCAACACCACCCATTGGACGTAAGAGATGCTTTTATAGGCATGGCCATTAGGCTGAGCTCAGGGGGCTAGTGTGGGTGCATTTAGCCACCTAGGTTGAAAGCAAATCAGCTCCAATGAGCAATCAGGGCTGGACAACTCAATGGGTGAGTTTGGGTTCAAATGGGGAGAAACTACCTCTCGGTTTGGGCTCCTCCTGCAACCAAGCTGGCCAGCCAGGCTAAGGGAGGTGGTCAAAAGTCAGGTGAGCCAGTGGTCCGGCCATCATGGTGAGTAATTAAGTGGGCGATCAGTTTTGTTAAAGATCTCAATGGTTTAAACACTTTAGGAAAGAAATCCCCTAATTTTGGGGACCCTTGGTCCATGGCTTAAGTAGAGTGGGCTAGGTAGGTCTAGGGTGGTTCCTAGGGCTCACTTGGTGCCTGTGGTGGACTTCGGTGGTCACATTTGGTTAGATTTGGTCACATTGCATCATGGGTTCAATTTGGCTCATTTAGGTTTAAGTTGGGCTAGGTTAGGTTTGATCTTGGGTTGAGTCAAATTGATTTCTCAAATTGGTGTGTATGATTGTTATAAAGAGTTTAAAAGAAGATTGGGGTGGTTTTGAATTGGTTTGGGGGATCAATTTGGTTTGATTTGGGTATTTAGTGAACTTTGGGCATGTTGGGTTAGCTTGGGTTTAGGTTAGGCTAGAGTGGGGTCAAAGGCCAATTGATGGTTTCATATGATTTATAGGGATGTTAGGAAGAGTTCTTGATATTAATTGGGTGGAAATTTTGGGATTGGGATATTCAATTAGATGGATTTTGGGCAAGTGACACATTTGGGGCAAATTTGGGGATTTTGGATTTGGTTGGACTTGAATGAGGTTTGGGCTCAAATTGGGGGCAATTGATGGTTCAATTTGGTTTAGGGATATGTCATGAAGAGTTTAGAATTCAAAATTGGGGGAAATTAATTGACATTGGGTTCAATTTTGGGAAGTTTGGCATTATGGTTAAAATTGGGGTTTTTTGGTTTTGGTTGAAATTAAGTTAAAATGTAGGTCAAATTGGGCTTTAATTTGGTTTTAATTGGGAATGGGAATGTTGAATTAAAGTTTGGAATTGGATTGGAGAGAATTGAAGTCAATTTGGTGGACATTTGGGGTGATTTGGGCATTTTGGGCCTTAAAGAGCAATTTGGGGCTTTTGGTTAAACTGGGTTAAATAAAGTTTAAATTGAAATTGGGAATATTTGGAGGGTTTTGGGAATTTTTAGGAATTTTTTGAATTTTTGGGCTAGGAGGGGCATTTTGGTAATTTTGGGTATTTTGGAAATTTTGGTAAATTTAAGGTGTCAGGTGTTTTGAGTGGCGAGGAATGTTTTGGTATGATTTTTGGGTGATTTTGGTAATTTTCGTTGATTTTAGGAATTTTGGGCAAAATTAGGACTTTTAGGGGTAACTTGGTCATTTGGTATAGTCTAGGGGCAAAGGGGTAAAAGGTTGGGATTTTTGGTAAAATTGGGGTTGAGAGGGATTGATAACCCATTTGAGCAATGAACCAAGGGCATCCCCATTTGATTCCTCCATGTGCTGGTACTAATCAAGCCCTAGCCTAGGGCCAAGAGCGTGGGGAAACCACCCACATGAGTTTCCAAAGAAGTAGGGGATCAAGTGTGGAGAAGTTTGATTTAGGGTTGTGAGATAGTGTGTGAGAGTGTAATGTGTAGGTATGTGTGAGCCTCCCCGACCACCCATGGTAAGTCCTAATGCTTGACCTTCCTATAAGGGACTTCCCTTGAGCTTCCTAATGCATGGTCTTTTCCTCCTAAATACTTAGAGGTTAGGCTTCAAGCATTTAAAAACTCTAAGTGAAGCAAAAATTTGTTTTGAATTTCTATGGGGTGAGGGTTCCATGGCTAGTCCTCTAAGATAGTCATTAGGAAAGTCCTATGGCTAGACCCTAGGCTATTCTAAAAAAGACTAGACCTCATCCAAAAGTGAGGTCAACATATGGTTAAAAGGATTAGAAAATACAACAACAAATATGACTATATAAGTACCATAAAAATATATAATGATACTAGTAAGTTATAGATTTAGTTTACATGTCTACCAAACAATATATTGATTCAAATAGTAATCTTATTATCTATGCATGGTAATTATGTAAGAAGGGTGAAACCTAATGGTTATCACAAGTGTCTCAAATTTTTCGTGACATTAAATATCTTTAGACCTTGGGGGAGAAAAAAACTATCCTGAAATGTTGTGTAGTTGTTCTCAAAATGTGTAGTATCATACTTGATTGACCGCCAATAGTGGAAAACCAATTAGTGTGCTTAGAAAGGGTAGAGCTTGATCCATGTCAAATAAAATTGACTACAAATCACTAATTTAGATTAATGTAATCAAGTATTTGATTTTCAAGGAGTTCTAAAATTTTTATGGTCTTATACTATCTATATAATGTAAATGCTAAATAAAAGATATAAAGAACTAATGATCAAAAGATAGCATGTTTGGTCAACTAGAGTAGGTTAATGGCCCACTTAAATTAACCAGCTATCGTATGTGTGTGTGAAGTGTTCATGAAAAATTTTATAGCAACTTTCAATAATGAAGTTAATGTAATTTTCAAGTAAATTATAATTTTTTAATTTAAATTTCAATAATTTTTTTTATTAAAATTTAAAGAAACTAATAACAAATATAAGAAGATGAAATAGACACACTTTATTAATAGACAATGTTTAAATATACCTAATTTTCCTAAAATGATTGAGAAAAGTATCTCATTAAATTATTAAAATATTGAATAATTTAGTTATTTAGATTAAAAAATTATCCTATTTAATTTTCAAATAAATTAGTATATCATATAAATGACTCACATTGTTTACAAACTACATGATATAGTCTAAGAGCCCTAACAGGCAAAGTGATGAATTTTAAATAACATTTCAAATTTTACTATAAATTTTTATTTATACTTATATCACCAAATTAATTTATAAATACTTTTTAGAGGTTTGCATAATAATAAGGGTTGATTTCTCATATGCGTAAAAAAAAATATTTGAAAATGTTTTAGTAGGAAACTAAATAGATTGGAGAAAATTTAATTATTTTTTATGAAATTGGCCATACTAAATGTTTTTAGAATTTTTTAAATAATTAATAAATATTAGAACATTTATAAACAGTTCATGAATACTATAAACAAACGAGAAACCTCCATTGATCCATTTATAAATCCTTGATTATATTTCCTGTGATTTTAAATAGTAACAAATTCAAATGGACTTATAAAATAAACATGAAAAATATGACTCAACATGGCATGAAAAAAAATTTAGGCTTGTTAAAGTGCTTAAAATGTTCGTAAACTTCAGAGGTTTTATGAAATCTTTATATCTAAAAAACAAATTTATAAATGAGAAATAATTAATTTATTAATATAAAATGTAGAATTATGTTGTAAAAGTATTTTTCTATAGATTTTACATGATCAAGTATAATTAAAATAACAACTTCATTAAATTCAGTGTTAATAACACTGCTCAATGCAAAATCTTATGAATATCTAAAAAAAAATAAAATAAAACTATGGCTTTATCATATGATTATACTATCTAACACGTCATATGATTTTATATCCTATCTAAAATAAATTAAATGACTAGAGGCTCATCTTATTGTATCAAGTTATAACAAATGATTTGTGATGGACTTGTATCTTCTAAGATGAACATAACCAAATTGTATTTCTTCTTCATCACATATCCTAATTAATGTTTTTTATTTTATGATTAAGGGAGATCCAATGAAACTACTTTCATTTGGTTGATTAAAACATAAAGAATTTGTTTAGGGTTTAAGGAATTTACCTTTATGAGTTCTTAAGCTTGAAGGATTAGATCTTGTAAGATTTAATGAAGCAAGGAAAGCTATCCATCTCTAAAATTAGCTTTCTTTAGTATTAAATGAATTCAAAAATCATCATAGTCAAAATGAGTGAGCCTATGGTTTTAGTGCATTACTGACAACACGAAAAAATTATATGATGCTTTATTGTCACTTAGTTTTCTCTACTTTTAAATTCCCTCAATTAATCAATCCTATATGATGAGCTTCCAAGATTTTATCTCATTAATTGTTTCTTCTTAGCTTAATTAATTTAATCCAAAAGGCTTAAGTCATGCCATGGTCAACAAAGAAATTACATAGCTTAAAAGATTTTAGAGAATTGGTATATGATGAGTACACAAATTCATATATAGTCACATCCAACTAATGGATTTGACACTTTTGGTTGCACTCTCTTAATGGTGATAACCAAAGTCTGAATCTATTTACAGAAAGCTTTATAAGGATACATAGGCTATGTCTTTCCTTTTTATAATTTTATTTAAATTTGAGATTTAGGGCAATAAGGCCAATCACATCAAAGCTTCCTTGAAGCCGAGAGCATGTTTCTTAAATTCGAACTAACGTTTAACCTTGGAATCAATTGAAACTGTTAGAGTATTTCTTGGTATTTTTAAAAAATACGGTCTAGAAGAACTCTAGTCATAAAAGAGAGATGTTAGGTATGGGAACAAAGTTAACCACACTTTTCTATTAAAAAAAATTTTAAATTATAGTACTTTAGTTTCTAATGATTTTCAAGAGCTTAAATGAGTGAGATTGACCTGTATAATGTGACTAGCCTGAACATGGTTAGGCATAGACTTTTATGAGAATGTATACTAAAAAATTAATAAATTAATCCATAAGTAATTTTTGATAAAAGTAACAAAAATTAATTTTTTTTAATTAAAAATTCAATTTATTCACTTACTCAAGTCACTTATTTGTAAATATCACCTAACCTCTTTTTAGGTAAGGTTGATAACTAAGCTACTCTTTAAAGGAATTTCCACTCAAATTCTTATATAAAAAAAAGAAAATAAAACATCATTTCAATATATAAACAATGCAACTAAATTTTCATACACTAAAAATAGTTCAATTACTAAAAGATAAGGAAAAATGAGAGAAAGGTGAGAAGGAGAGAGTAGTTAGTCATGGATTACCACTTATAACCATTACTCAAAGAGTTGGAGGCCTGCCACACAATATAAAAATCAATGATTAAAAATAATAATGATTCAATTTCATTTAATTTCAAAGATTCTCTCATTATTATTAAATTTCTAATTTCTAAATGACAAGGATATAAAGTTTGCTAAATATTTTTAACTATTAAAAAGGTCTAATAACACGTATTAAAAATAAATAAGCTTTAAAATAATTTTTTTAACATAAAATAATATTAAATTTTTATTGTATAGACCATCATCCTGCTCTTGGTTTTTGGGTTCCATTGATAAATATCATTCTTCTTATATTAGGCTACTATAGTTTGTCCTTAGCTCATCTGATTGGCACCTTGTACCACATAAATTTCCACAAACATCAATTAAATTTTCTTAGTAATTTCTTTAGTTCATGTAATTAGTGGAAGATTTTGTAAGTGTGTTGAGATAATTTTATGGTGTCAATAATAAAATAGATCTTTTACTTCCTTAACTAATTTAGGTAGAAAAAAATTACTAATTAGTAAATTTATTGAATAGAATTTAGAAGGAAGTTGAACATAAGGAGTTCATAGAAAAATAAAGGTTGCTAA